>JANSLP010000044.1:0-164084 GCA_029298735.1 Ophiostoma sp. CBS 140.51
CTACCCAACTAGTCTGCCCTGAAGCACCTCTGACTGGAAGCTGCCCCTGAATACTGAACACGACGCTACGGCAAAAGCACCTTGCTTGGAGCCAGTTTTTTAAAAGAAAAAAATAGTGAAAAGAAAAGGAATCAAGAAAAGACGATAAAATATACTCAATACTCAACCTAGACAGACGACATAATCACAAAGTTATTTCACCATAGTTATGGATCATATGAGATCAAAGTAAACAATGCCCTTCCGTATATACACAGCTAACCAAATCTATCAAATAATCAAATAAATACCAAAAAGGGCATTCTAGTAAAACGCTCCAAACTGCACATCAACATGGTATCATTTCATCATAAAAACAAGAACATATGACTTTTCTCTCCACCTTATACCTTCACCTCCTTGTGGAGGCACTTCTTGTACAAGAAGTAGTAAGCATGCACGGCCGCCGTGGCAAATGGCGCGACAACGGCAGGCGTGTGGAAGCGCATGTGCATGGCCATGACGGACGACACGACGGACTCGGGCGCGCCCTGGGTGTAGAACCAGGCAATCATGAGATCGTTGGTCAGCTTGGCGACCTTGGCTGTGCGGGCGTACATTTCCGTCTCGTAGCCGCGGATGGCAGTGTCGAACTGTGCAGCAGTGTGGTCCTTGTTGGCAGCGACACTCATAATAATGGCGGCCAGCTTGCGGGCGTCGTCCATGGCGACATTGACACCCTCACCCGCGAAAGGAGTCATGAGATGGGCGGCGTCGCCAATCAAAGTGATGCCTTGTTGGTGCTCCCACTGGAAGCCAGTGGGCAGTGCATACAGAGAGCGGGGCGTGGTCTTGCCGGCGGCGTACTTGATGCAGTCCTGGAGACGGGGGTCAAAGTCGGCCATGAGCTCCGGGCGGGAAAGCATGGCGGCCTTGACTTCTTCCAGGTTGGTGGGGTCGTAGCCACACGTCTCGGGCCAGTTGTCGGCGCGGGTGGTGCCGTCGGGGCCGCCCAACAAAGGAATGTTGGGCACGTCGCTGCGGCGTGTGCAGATACCGATGTGCAGCGAGCCGTCTCCCATCTGCTGGATGGCCGCCTTGCGGCCCTCGGCCTGCACGAAAATGCTGCCGCGGTGGACGAGCTTGGATAGAGCGGGGGCCGTCTTGTCAGCGTCGGGGATGTGCAGCTCCTGCAGGGCCATACCCGAGAACAAGGGCTTCTGGTCGCTGAGGGCGGCACGGGCTTTACTCCAGGCACCATCGGCACCAACAATCAGGTCAAAGCCCGTGGCAGTCGTACCGTCCGAGAAGGTAATTGAGGCACCTGACTTCTCAGTAGCCTTGGTGATGCTCTTGACATGGCGGCCCCACTGGATCATGCCCTCGGGCAAGCTCTCGGCCAGCATCTGGCGCAGCGCCGAGCGGTCAATCTCGGGCCGCTGGCCCATGAGATCCTTTTCGCTGGTGGGCTCGTTGCCCTTGGAGAAGAAGCTGTTGAGGTTTTTGTCGCACACCAGCATGTACTCGCCATCGTAGCGAGCGTGCTTCTGGAACTCGTCCCACAGCTTGGCGTCCTTGAGGGCGGCTAGACCAGTGGCCGTGTGTAAGTCAAGAGTACCGCCCTGGGAGCGGTAGTTAGGGCTGGCCTCGCCCTCGAAAAGGGTGGTCTCGATGCCGCCGAGGTGCAGCAGGCGGGCAAGTGTGCAGCCGGCAGGGCCAGCACCGATGATGGCAATCTTGGGGGACATGGTGATGTGTGGGAAGAAAGTATTTGTTAAAGGTATTTGTTTAAAAGGGACGAGGGATAGAAAAGAGAGTCAAGGAAGATGATGAGAAGGGATGAGAGACAGTCTTATATGCTCAAATGTTGGACAGCTCGTATTTCTTTGTTCTCAAAAAGAAAAAAGGGAGAGGGAGGCTGTTGGTGGCTTTCGGGGATTGGGTTGATTGGAGTGTTCGTGTGTCTTAGCTGATTGTTGTTGATTCCATCCCGAAAAACAGACGGGCGAAGACCTCTCCTTTTATGCTCTTTTCGACCTCTGTCGACTCACCAATTTCTATCGTGCGCATTATTTTTTCTCTCTCATTTTCCTGCTTTTTTTCATCTTATTTTTGCCCAAATCGAACTTCGTGAACCGGTTCAACTGTGAAAGACCGACGACACTGACGAGGCTCGAATCCTTCTCTATAAGTTTTGACAATGGACAGTTGAAAGGTTCAGGGCCCCGCCAAGACCCATAAGGCTGTTACTGCGTCGGGGCTAGGCTGCAACAACTCGGCGTTTTTGGATGAGTCGGGGGGAGAGGGCACATTGTGTGCCGTGGTGTAGTGTAAACGTGGGATAGGAGGTGGTATGTCTTCGTATCTTGGGTAGCATGACGCACTGTTTAATGCACTTGGGCTGTCGTGGCTTGCTGAGCCGCCTCCATATCGCTTTCTTTTTCCCGAAGGAGCGATAGCCAAAAAGTGGACGGAAGGAGCGATGAAGAAGCGACGAAGAATCGACGGAAGAGTTGACACAGCACAAAAAGCGGCAGGAACGAGAGCGAAGCCCCACTCTTTTTGGAGAAGGCCATCGTTTTGGTTTTGTCAGAGGGCGAATCCACTGGCCGACGGGGATTACAGGCGATTCCAGGGACCTTCCAAGGGACAATGTGCGATCTCCGAGAAGCTGCAGGCTCATTTCAGGGGATTCGCGGAGAACCGGCGAACGGCAACGAGACGTCCTTCGTGTAAAACGCACTGTTGTTCCTTCTGCTCCTTCACTGGTACTGTGCGGAAAGGTATTGCACCGACCGGACTTTTCAAAGTTGTTAGTGTGGAGAGATAAAGTCCGATCCAACACATTCAACGGCTGACTTTTGCACTTGTATTACACCCCGACTTTGAATTTCGACACTTTCTCTCTCTGCTCTCACAAAAATCTGGGACGACCCGCAAGACTGCATGTAGTCGGCCATCGGCCAGTCCCCGACTTTCCTTTTTGGTCAGAGTCATTCGCCGGGCCGCCATCTGGAATCTATTTGGATGTCCGGGTCGTGATCGTTTAGAGAAAAGAAAAAAAGAAGAAGAAAGAAAAGTTGACGATGTTTTGTTTCGTCGATGCCGTCTCGTGCTTTCGCGTCTTTGTGATACGCGAGGCTGGATATTGTGAGAATGCGTCGTGCCGTGCATCGTGAGATGTGAATATTTGCCGAAAGCCGATTTAAAATTGAGATGAGAGATGGCAGAGGAGTCACCACAGCGTCAGGTTGTCATGAAGATGTAAACGATAACGATGAGAATAACGAGATGACAGAACAGCATGGCTCAAAGAAGGTGTCTTGAGCAGACATTGTGGACAGAATACTACCGTGTACAATACAGAAGAGGAAGAACAAGAAGACACACATAAACAGGAACAGCATCACGACTGACGTCGATTCAAAGATGTGCACGGCCAGTTGACCCCAGCCTTGCACCACATCCATCTACCGTGACCTTGCATCGTAGCCATTTGATCGGTCCAGACGCTCGGAACGCTGGGAGTTCCAACAACAGGAGAGCTGAGACGGCTTGGAATCAGTAAAAGCTTATTTTATGGAGGCATCAATCTGATCTGACGTGCACTTCTCTCGGAACAGCGGGGTCGGGGATAAAGCAGGCAAACAGAAATAGAAGCAAGAGACAGACGTTGAGACGAAACGGGCGAAAAGTTAAACAAACGGACTCTGGACCGGAGAGTACGGAGTTGATGTGAGGCGTCGGCCTTGTGCCCGTTTTAGTTTTGGTGGTGAGCTGAAATGCCCGACCTTTGGCTTGGCGGAGAGAGTCTTGGCAAAACGACCGTTTGCTTCTAATCCCCGAGTTTTGGGGTGAATGAGAATGGCGGATGTTTGAGAACCTCTTTGAGGTCAGAAGCTTATGATGGAGTAGCATGTGGTGAGATCTGTGTGGGATCTGTGGTCTGTGATCATCGTGTGTTTGGAGCCCTGTATTTGTATATGCTTGAAACCCATAATACCAAATATATTGTATGTAACTGCAATCCTGCATGCATCCCACCAAAGCAAACCAAAGCGAGAATAAATACCAAAAAAAGAACAAACGCAAAGAGATATGAAGCCAAAACCTTATCCAACGGCGGCATAAAGTACAATGCTAAAAAGGACAAATATATAAAAACAGAAGGGTCTAGACTCGTGGTCAACCCCCCAAGAACCCTCGTTCCCGGTTGCGGGCTAGTTCGGAGCTCATGGCGTCCAGCTTGACGCCCACCAGGACACATTCCACGGCACTCTTGCCGTTCTTGACGCCCTGGATCCGCAGCCGCCACAGACCCGTCTTGATCGTCCACGCGGTGCCTGCACTGCCGCCGGGCACGGCTGAACCTCCACTACTCAAAGCGGCATAGTCGACCCTCCGCCGCTTGCGAGATGGACTGGGCTCACCACCTCCACTTGGTGATAGCACAGCGTCTGTTGCGCTATCATCATCCGCCAACGTCTCGGGCAAGGCAAACGGCCGACCGTCAAGCGTAATGGCCGTCTCTGGCTCGAGAACCACGCGCACAAGGTCGTCACTCAGCGGCGTGTTCCCCGGTGATGGTGGCTGGCTGCTGGCGCCGCCCTTGCTCATTAAAAGGCCCAAGGGTTGTGTGGTCGGTGGCAGGTTGAGCTTAGTCGAAATAACCTCAAACAGCCGTGCAATGCGAATCTTGGTGTCACGGAAGAACTCGGCCCGTGTGCCGTGACGGCCTGTGCTGCCGGGTGTGGGAGATGCGACTGAAGTCGTGGATGCAGGCGGGAAGAAGTGTAGCTTGGTATTCTCGCTGCCAATCTCCAGCACCAACTCGGCCGGCTTGTCGTCGACAAAGGGCCGCGCGTAGTTGACCCAGCCCGCCAGAGGGTCGACCAGGGTGGGCTCATTGGCTACCGAAATGCCCGACTTCAAGACATCCTCGACACGCAGGGCCATTTCGTAGCGTAGCCGTGCCAAATTATAGGTCAGGGAATGCGGGATCAGTTTTTGTTCAAGCCCCTTGAAATTAAAGTAGCGGCAGTCCCGCAGCAGCGTCTGCCGGTGCGTCTCGTCGCGAATGCTGACGGGGTAGCCGCGCAGCAGGTGCAGCAGCTCCTCAAACGTATCGGCCGACCGCCCTGGGACCGCAGGTGGCAAGATGGATGGTGGCCGGATCAGACCCTCGCGGTCGAGACCGGGGAACAAGTCGTCCGGGCTACTAAAGAAAATGGCGAACCCCAAGCTGAAATAGTTGGGTAAGTTGCCTGGGTCTTGGAAGAGGTCGCGCGGAATCTGGAACTCGCGGTGGCCAATCGACATGAAGATGGACTCATCGTACAGCTGTGAGATGAGCCGTGGCAACGAGTAAAACTGCGCATCGGCAAACAACCGCACAAAGTGTGTCCCGTCGCGCGGCTGCACATGGTACCCTTGCAGGTGCAGCGAGATATCCCGGAATGTGGCCGGGTCACGGTCAATGTACAGCGTGCGAATAGCCGACCCGACGTCCTCAACGCCGTGTGCCTCGGCCGTTTTGATCTGGCACTCAAAGTATTGAGAAAAGTACGACGGCGCGTCCGACGAGAGCGATGCGCCGGACAGCTTGAAGAGCTCGCAGCCGATCTGGATGGGGAACACGCGCTCGTGTGGCAGAATGTTGGGGATGCGGGCGGCCATCTGGACGGCCGATTCGGTCAGGCGAGGTGCCGTCACAGTGTTGCGGGGTGTTGCGCTCGGGCGGCTTGCCGTCGTCGAAGAGGCAGCTGTAGTATTTGCGGCTGTCGTGGCTGCTGTGGGAGGAAAGCTGGGCAGCTGGGCAATCTGCGGGTGACCATTGTTACCAGTGTTCCCGTTGTTGCTGAGGTTGATCCCATTGTTGGCTGGCAGCCCTGGAGTGGCGACGGACCCCGGTGTGGGGTGGCCGGTCGAGAGGGACCCGGCCCGCGGCGTCTGGTTACCGCTGCTGAGGTTCGACATGGCAGAGGAGAGAGGAGAGGTTGAGTATCAGGGAGAAGGGTCGTATATAGGTTGTCGACTGGATGTAAAGGAAAAGGATTGTCGAGAGATTTGAGGACGTTGTCGAGTCGAAGCTCCAAACTAGGTCGAGAGGGGACCTTTAAACACAGCTGGATGGAGCTCGTGGCGAACAAGCATGGCCCTGAACAAAGGCGCGTGCGCACCAGGCGTGTCGGTGTCGAGAGTGTGCGCTGGAGGGGGGGTGTCGTCGTGATAATTTCAGCCGCGCGCCCGTATTTTATGGGGTTTCGTCTGCCTCGTCTTACGGCCACTGATAGGAGTAATAAAGGGAAGGAAGTTTCGAATGAGACACGGGAAAGAGAGAGAGAGTGAGGCGCGATGGGATAAGCGCAACCTAGCCAGGCGAGGAAGGAGCAGTAAATGGAGCTAACCCTGTTTCGGAATGGCGTATTGCGGGTACGGGAAGCTCTATCTGCAAAGTGGGTGGAAGGAACGACCCTGTAAGTTCAAAAAAACAGCACGCAGCACACTTTGACACATATTTTGACGGCGTCCGGGGTATTACAAGTGCGATAGACAATCACGTTCTAGAATCAGACGGACATGGCGTCCTTATTATCGTGAGAACTAATATAATAGACGAGGTACGCTGTATAGGGTACGTCGTACACTTTCCAGACAAGTAAAAGAGGGGGACAAAAAAAAGACCCGATAAAAAGAAAACAAACAAAAGCATCTAAAAGCAATCCGCTGTCCTCCATAACCACCCGAATAACCCAAATAACCGTACGTACGTAGAAAGAACAAACAATAATGAAATGGTACGCAAAGACTGTAACAAAGCAAAAAGGTATCGTGGGATCGTCGCCATCGTCTTCATCTTTTCGTCCTGGATCACTTCTCCTCGTCGGCCTTCTCGGCCGCTTCTCCACTGCCTGCATCGTCGGTGTTGGCCGTCTTGATTGTCGCAATAGACGCCGTAAGACCCGACGAGGCTTCTTCGGCCTCTGTCTCGCGCGGACTGGCCAAGGGGCTCGCCAGTGGACTCGTCAGGCTGCCACCGATGCTACCAGTGATGCTCTCCGACCGTCCGTGGCCAAGGAATCCGCTGCGTCCACTACGACCACTACGGATACTCGCCGCGTCGCCCGTCATACCACCACCACCGAGACTCTGCCGCGCATAGAAGCTGTTGCGGTCACCGCCTAGAATGCCTGTGGAGGAGTATATGCTGTTGCGCTCGGCTGCGGCGGCGGTCGCTGCATTGGCGGCTGCTACGGCCGCGGAGTTCGACAAGCCTGTACTGGCCACGCTCATACGGCTGTTGGTCGTGTGCAGCGCCACCGAGCCGGGTGGTGGTCCTGCGTTGCTATTCGCGGAGGTACTTGGCATCAAGGCCGACGTAGACGACGGGCCCTCAATGTTGGCCGACAGTATGGACAGCGGCAGACTCTCACGGCTGCCACCGAAAAGCGACGATGGCGCCAGAGCGCGCACAGATGCGTCCGTATCAATGGACCGGCGGCGGCGGCGCTTGCTGGACGAGGCCAGCGTCAGGATGGAAGCGTTGTCGGTCAGCAGATTGTTGGCCGTGGCGGTCGAGTAGGTTGCCGGGTGGCCTGGGCCGGCGTTGTTGGGCAAGGGTGTGAGGTGGGAGGGGATGGCCGAGGCGGGCGTGCTGGGGAACGGCTGGTGGAATTGGATTGTCTGTGTGCCGTTGCTCTGTTGGGAGGCGTTGTGGTGGTGGTGGTGATGGTGGCCGTGATGACTGCTAAACGTCATGCCGACACTGGCGGTGCCGTTGCTAGTTGCTCCCCCTCCATTCGCCTGACCCATAGCAGCTGCTGGCGCCAGCGACTGTATTGTTGTCAAGGTGGTTGTGAGTGACCGCACTGATGGTGCTGGGGACGAGAATGTGCTGTCACCGCCACGCCGTGAGCCGGGACCGTTGATTGTCCGGCTCGTGCCTGTAATCGAAGAAGCGGCCCCCGCGCTGGGTGCCAGTACAGACCGTGGTGTCCCACCATGGTCTGTCGACACTGTCGGCGCCACTGACAGAGCCCCTGCTGTCGGCGGTGCCCGTCCGTCGTCGCTCGCCGACTCAATCAGGCTGCTGCGGCGGCTGCGCCCAATCGACGTCGAGCTAGGCGTCACGCCGCTCTGTCGCGACGCAAACGAGGGGTGGCTGCGGTGGGGTCCATAATAGTTTTCGTCATTCTCGTTCTCATTGTAGCTGTGGCTTATGCTTTCGCCATGGTCGCTCGCGAACCGGTTGGGGTTGTCGATGACGCCGAGGCGGCCGGACAGAGGGTAGGGGTTGTTGTTCTTGGAGGCGCGCTTTTTGGAGGTGGAAGAGGAGGTCTTGCTGGGGTGTCGGTCGGCGCCCGACGACGACGACGAGGATGCGCCGCCCTTGAAGTGTGCGAGCTTCTTGACCCAAGTGGTAAACGGACGTCGACGAGCCGTGCGGCTGTGGTCTGAGGGGGTTAGTATGGCGAAGTGTGACTGGTTCTAGGGGGGGGATCTGGCCTACCTTGTGCGGTTTCTGTCATCGCCATCCGTCTGGCGAGATAGATTGGTCGCGGAGAGAGACGCGCGCTGAGGCTGTGGTCGACTGTCCTGATAGTTGTAAACTTGAGATAGTCGTGAATCGAGATATCGTCGATAAGGAGTTCGATCAAGGGTCCTCGAGATAAGTTGGGATTGCTCGACAACGTGAAAAAGACGGAGAAAGGACTGGTGTGGTCGTTGTTCGCTTGTTCCAGCGGCAGATCTGGACGGTTGTCGCGTCTTGGGGCCTTGGGGGTTTGTGGCAAGGGGTGAGGAGTAGGGGATGTGAGATTGTGAGGTGTAGAATGTAGATTGGGTGCAGTTTGCAGGACGTAGTCTGGACGCTGGAATGCAACTGTGATGCTGCCGCCGGAGAAATGCCAGGTTCAGCCTAAAATGGGTGTCTCGGGGCACAAACAGGCGAATGAGTGCTGAGTGTTTACCATAGCCAGGGGGGGCAAATAGGGGTTCTGGGACTGAAGACGTCAGTAGTCCAGTAGCCCCAATGGGGCTGGGCCTAGGCGCGTCTGTGAGTTTACCTCCCAATTTGGCCTGTGCCCGGCACGTGACAGCATTTTGCACACACTTATTGACATTGGTGGCGATGAGCTTCCCATTCACAATCACAACTTTGCTTCGAAACTCACATCTCAACATCACCTCACTCTTTCACAATAGAGAGCGTTTTATACACACCCGACAGCATGTGAACAGCCATGTCGATCCAGCGGCTACCAGGGGCCGTTGCGGCACAAATTAAGTCGTCGTCGACAGTTGCATCGTTGAATGCCACCGTTTTGGGTCTTCTTCGCAACAGTCTTGATGCAGGCGCTTCACGAGTGACCGTGTCCGTGAACTACAGCCGTGGAAGCTGTGCGGTTGAGGATGATGGCTCAGGTATCTTATCCGTTGAGTTTGAAGCAGACGGTGGTCTTGGGAAACTCTATTGTGAGTTTGTTTGTTTTTGTTGACTTTGGAGAGTGTTGTTATGTCTCATCTATTTTGGGTAATGCTGACTGTTTAGACACATCCAAATATCCGCCATCAAAAAGTGTACATGGCCGTTATGGAACATTCTTGGCTTCTGTCGCGGACCTCTCGCTGTTGACGGTTGCCTCGAGCAGCTCCACTAATGGTTTTGAGAGCACCTTGGCCATCCACAACGGCAAAGTCTTGTGGCGGCATGCGTCTGATTCTTCAGATAAGACTTCTGTTACATCACCGTCTGGTACTCGAGTGACAGTCCGGGATTTATTCGGCTGTATGCCAGTGCGTGCACGCTTAAGACCACTTTCAGACTCCTCAACTTGGATTCGAGACTGGGATAGCTTGAATCGGTCAGTGGTGGCTCTTCTCTTAGCTTGGCCTGGAGATGTATCAGTCACTATCCATGATGAAGTCAATGGCACAAAGCGGACACTACGAACCTATCAAGACCAGGATGAAGGTATCTGGATAGCCCGTCTGCTCTCGCAGGCTGGCATCTGTGAGACCACCGACCCAGAGTTCTGGGTGAGCATTGGAGCTTCTGTCTCGGGTGTACGAGTCTCTGGCAGTGTCTGCCTAGAACCAAGTGCCTCGAGGAAAGCTCAGTTTCTCCGAATCGGCGTGACACCACTTTCGGAAGCACACCAAGCAGACGAGCTGTACGGCCAAATCAACAAGATATTCACCGAGTCCAACTTTGGCGCAGCGGACTTGGCCAACAGTGAAGACCCAACCACACGCGGTCCTATGGACAAGTTTGTGCGAGAACAGCGGCCACGGAAAGCCGTCGACCGGTGGCCCATGTTTAGTATCGGAATCGATCTCGATGGAACGGCCAGCGTCGACGATGTTCTGAATGACCGACGACAATATATGACCATTATCTCGGGACTTATTCGGACTGTTCTTACCGAGTTTTCGAAGGCCCATGGTTTCTATGATGCCCCAGAGGTGCTTTACGGATCAGATTATTCGAGCGGCAGCACGCCAGGATCTCCGTCGAAAAAGCAAAAAACAAAGGACACAGCCAACCTGCCAACCACAACTCGCGCAAAGCACAAGCACCAGCTCCCAAGACGAAGCAAAGATACTCAGTCGTTGTTCTCAACCTGGCCACAGACAAAGTCTGCCAAATCGGCAAAGGCGAAGCAAGTGCAGCTAGCTGATGCAGGCCCTGAAAAGGAAACCCACGAGGACGGAATTGTTGAAGAGCAGAGTAGGTTCTTTACTCGAGAAGATTCGCCAGAAAGAGATGCCCATCTAGATGGGATATCCTGCGACGCTCCTACTGAAATGGAAGACTGGGATGGAAACACGTTGACGAGCGGAGACCTGAAGATATCGAGAGCCAGCCTGGAGTCTGCCAAGGTCATTGGCCAGGTTGACAACAAGTTTATTCTCATCAGAGCGCTAGCAGTGGCGGAAGAAGACGGCGAAGCTGGATCTCTCCTCGTTCTCGTCGACCAACATGCAGCAGACGAGCGGTGCCGTGTTGAAGAGCTTCTACAAAACCACTTTGCACCATCAATAGAAGACTACTCGTCACCTGGAGAAGCTATCAGGTCCATCCTTACACGGCCTTTGCAGTTCGAGCTTGCTGCAAGTGAGCGTCCTCTGCTGGAACGATCCGGAGCATACTTTCGTCACTGGGGTGTGGCCTATGATGTGCTACCAGCGACTAAGGGGTCTGAACCAGGTGCGACTCTCCTAAGGGTGACTGCCCTACCAGTCAGTATTGCCGACCGTTGTCGTCAAGAACCGCGCCTGGTCGTTGATCTCATCCGAAAAGAGATCTGGGAGAGAAAAGAGGCTGACTTGGACGTGGGACAATCTGCCGACACGGACAGCAGCACATCGTGGACCACCCGATTCCACAGATGTCCGCGTGGCATACTTGACCTCATTAACTCGAGGGCTTGCCGAAGTGCTATCAAGTTCAACGACCCGTTGACCCACAACGAGTGTGTCGAACTGGTCGACAGGCTTCTTCGGTGTTCTTTTCCATTTCAGTGTGCACATGGCAGACCATCCATGGCGCCGCTGTTAAATTTAGGTTTGGACGACAGTCAAGACGAGTACTGAGGGGGAGGATAGGAAGAGCTCCTGTAGGAGATAAGTTTGGATAGGCGGCATAACAGATATACCTACAACCTTGATTTTCAATACCGATGGATTCTAGATTTATTGATTTAATAACAAATAAGCACACATTGAATTAAAGAGACTCAATTGTCCGTAAAAAAGAAAGGTTGTCGTTGACCTCCGTGCTGACTAAGAATTTGGATATGCGCACAGTCCAACGCCCCTGTCGTTAAGGGGTGGGTCAGCTAACGTCACTATCGCGCCTCCCAAGAGCTAAGCTCCCAACGTCAAGGCAACCAACCGCATTCAACTGCATCCACAGCGTCAATTCCAAACTCCAAATCGACGACAGACAACCTCGACAACCACGACGACTTGCAAAGACACATAATCGGCATCGCGAGAAGATAATGTGACCATGGCCAACTCGGTGCGACAGACCTCCCGATTGAACTCCCCCATCTCCAACTACTAACAACTCCCAGTGGAAGTCGTTTGACTTCTTCGATGTCAACCAGGCGAGACCGGGCGACGACGAGGCACGCAGCTTCTTTGAGAGCAACGAGATTGCGAGCGTGTGTTCGGGGTCCGACAGTTTGTTTCTGGGCAGCTTCGATGGCTATGTTCGTATCATCGGCCCGAGCTGGAAGATTGTGCGCAGCTTCCTGGCGCACGAGGCTGGAAGCATCACGCACATGCGACAAGTCGAGGGGACCAGTCTACTCGTGACGGTGGCGGTACGTAAACGTGGAGGATATCAGGAGCGGCAGATGAGGATGTTTACTAACTCCCCATAGGAAGACTTGAGCGTTGAGCCCGTGCTCAAGGTGTGGGCGCTGGACAGGCCAGTCAAGAAGACAGGATTGCCGACGTGCCTGAGCACCATCCAGATCAACAACGGCAAGAAGCAGTTTCCGGTAGGCTCCCAAGCCATACGAACACAGGCGATAAAATTGTACTGACCGCTAGATCTCCGCATTTACGGCGACTCCCGACCTTTCCCAGCTGGCCGTCGGCTTTGCCAACGGCTCCGTTACGCTCATCCGCGGCGACCTCGTCAACGACACCGGCACGCGCCAGCGCATCATACACGAATCCGAAGAACCCATCACGGGCGTCGAGCTCGACGTTGACGAGAAACTCACGACCACCCTCTTTATCGCCACCACGGGGCGCATCCTCAAACTACCCATCCTCGCCAAGGGCAAAGCCCAGCCGCCCAAGACAGTTGAAGACACGGGCTGTGCCGTCGGCTGCATGACCATTGACCGCCGGACGGGTGATATCGTTGTTGCGCGCGACGATGCTATCTACTACTACACAATCGACGGGCGGGGCCCGCCGCGGGCGTACGATGCGCCCAAGAGCCTGATTTCGGTGTACGACGACTATGTGGCACTGGTGTCGCCGGCGTCGGCTCTGGGAGGCAGCGGCGGTGACAGTGGAGGCGCGAGTGGTGCGGCGGGTGGTGGAAACGCACTACGCAGACGATTTGGCGCCTCGGCGGCAGCGGCCGACGTTCTCTTTAATACGTCGACGTTTGCCCTGCTGGAGACGGACCTCAAAGTCGTTGCCCATTCCGAGACGCTGTTGTCGCCCGTCAAGTCCATCTTCCAGCTTTGGGGTAGCCTGTGCGTCTTGACGCTTGACGGCAAGGTTCGCTTGTACCGCGAAAAGTCGCTGCAGCAGCGCCTCGATATGCTGTACCAGCGCAACCTCTACCACCTGGCCATCGAACTGGCCCGCAAGTCGGGGCTCGACGGCCAGCAGCAGAACATCATCTTCCGCAAGTTTGGCGACTACCTCTACCAAAAGGGCAGCTACGACGAGGCCATGGTACAGTACATCAAGGCGATCGATAGCACCGAGCCGTCGCAGGTCATTCGCAAGTTTTTGGACACCCAGCGGATCCACAACCTGATTGAGTACCTCGAAGAGCTGCACGAGCACCACCGCGCCACCGCCGACCATACCACACTCCTCCTCAACTGCTATGCCAAACTCAAAGACATTGACAAGCTGGAGAAGTTTATCAAGTCGCCCGGCGACCTCAAGTTTGACCTGGACACGGCCATTTCCATGTGCCGCCAGGGCGGGTACTACGAGCAGGCTGTCTACCTGGCCAAGCAGCACAGCGAGAATGACCTAGTGGTGGACATTCTAGTTGAGGACGCCAAGCAGTACGACGACGCCCTCGACTTCATCTGGCACCTCGATGCCGAGACGGCCTACACGAGTCTGATGAAGTATGCCCGTGTGCTCATCGAGCACTGCCCCAAAGACGCCACGCAGCTCTTCATCGACTACTACACGGGCAAGTACCGGCCCAAGCTGGATGTGCCAACATCTGCTGGTGTCGCAGCCGCTGCAGCAGCGTCGGGTGGCAGTGGCTTTGCCTACGGCGCGGCATCGGCCGTGTCCAACCTGGCCGGTCGCATCACACTACCGTATTTGACCTCTGGAGCAGCAGCTACAGAAGAGCAGAAGGCAGCAGCAGCAGCTGCGGCCATGGCGGGAGCACCGGCCACCGAGCCCGGCATCACCCAGGCAGAAGCTGCCTTACTCGCTTACAAGGTGCCCAAGCCAAGGACGGCCTTTTCATCCTTTATCGACCACCCAGACGAGTTTATCGTCTTCTTGGAGGCTTGTCTTAGAGAGAAGAAACCGCTCGCCGATGATGATCGTACGGATCTGTACACGACGTTGTTTGAAATGTACCTGCAAAAGTCGTCGGAGAAGAAGGGCGACCAGAACCGTGAGGCATGGGAGGCCAAGGCCAAAGCACTGATCAACAAGCAAGGCAGCGGTGAAGACGATGACGATGACGACACGCCTGTTCCCATCGAAAAGGCTAACGTTCTGTTGCTGTCCCACCTGTCCAATTTCCGCGACGGCACCACGATGGTCAAGGAACAGGCCGGTCTCCTGTCTGACATTTTCCGGTCCTACACGTCCGCCAAGGACACCCGCGGCGCTCTTAAGGCGCTGCACAAGTACGGCCCTGAAGAGCCCCAGCTGTATACGGCTGCCCTCTCCTACTTGACGTCCAGTGCCCGTGTTCTGGACGAAGCCGGCCCAGACGAGCTCGCCGCCGTTCTCAAAAGAATCCACAGCGACGGGCTCATGGCGCCCCTCCAGGTTGTCCAGACGTTGTCACAAAACCCTGTGGCCACCATGGGCATGCTCAAGCCGTACCTGCAAGAAACCATTGAACGCGAACGCCGCGAAATCGCCGCCAACCAGCGCCGCATCTCGTCCTTCCGCCAAGAGACAGAACAGCGCCGCACCGAGCTGGCCGACCTCGAGTCGAAACCCGCCGTTTTCCAGGCCACGCGCTGCAGCCAGTGCGCCCTCCCTCTCGAACTGCCCGTTGTGCATTTCCTGTGCAAACACTCGTTCCACCAGCGGTGCTTGAAGAGTGATGGCGGGAGTGCCAGCGGCATGTCTTCACCACGCGACGGTGATGCCGCCTCTTCATCGGCAGAGTGTCCGCTGTGTGCACAAGACAATGCTACCGTCCGGGCCATCCGGCGGCAGCAGGAAGAGTACGCGACGCGGCACGACCTATTCAAGACGGAGCTGGGCAACAGCGAGGACCGGTTCGGTACGGTGGCCGACTGGTTCCAGCGTGGCGTCATGGGGCCGGCTGGTGAATGAGTGTAGGCGGACAGTAACGAGTGACGGTATTTGAGTGTGTGTGTATATATATCATTTCTCTTTTTTTTCTTTTGTAATGCAAAATGGCCTGTCTATCCTTTTTCTATACCTTTTAGATGTCCCGTATGATACAAAGTTGGTCATTAAGATATAAGATGTCCAGTTTTCGAACTCTAATAGCACTGCACGCCAAACAGCTCGTTCAGCCAGTTGCCAGTTGCTGCCGCTCTCGCCTCATCAAGGGGAACGGGGCTTGCTTCGGCCAGGACGGCCTTCCAGTCACGAATCTCGTACAATGTCCGGCCCTGGAGGGCTTCGGCTGTCGCCTTGTTAAAGTCGGCTAAGCTGCTTGTGCCGTCTTCGGAGACGTATGGCAGACCTGACACAACGACTTCCTGTAGCTTGCCATGGCGGGCTGTAAAGACTAGGTCAAAGTGTGGAGGGACATCCAAGGGACGAAGTGGCCGTTCTCGGGGATCATCTTCTGTAGGTTGTGTTGCGAAGGTGAATTGTGGTGTTTGTCCGAAGAGCCAGTCGGCGGTCTAGAACTGTCAGTGAAAGCACAGCTTGTATAACACGATGGGAGGGCTTATCTTACCATCAACTCCTTGTAGCCGTTGGCTAGCTTGGGGTCAAAAGCAAAGCTGCCATTTCCACTGCCCTCTTCCGCCGCCAACGCGTCAATATCAATGGTAGTATTGCTCGCCGCCTGGCCATACATGCATTCAAACTCGGCAGCCACCGTCGAGCCAAAATGATCGTGCGGGTCGTGGACGCCCTCGATCTCCTCGCCCGCCAGCGTCACGTTCCGCACCGGTGACCGCACCGAGGCCACACCGCGTGCTTTCAGGTAGGGTGCGGCCGGTGGTGCACGCAGCAGACCTGACACTGCCGCCAGATCAGCTCCCAGCAAACAAGTCCCGTGGTGCAACGCCCGCCGATTCGTCAGCTTGTACGCCGACCCAGATATTTTGTACTCGCCAGCATCGTCGGCGCTGCCCGAGCCAACGACAATGTCGTGTCGCTCATTGACCCTTGCGCTGGTCACGCCGAGCTTCTGCAAAGAGCGAGCAACCATCAATGCATGCTGGTCTCGGTCAAAACCGGCCGACGGGATGTGCACGCTCCAGTTGGCATTGCCAGCGTCGTGGTAGACGGCACCACCACCGGACCGGCGCCGGACAAGCTGCACGTCGTTCGAAGGCTCATGCGGGCTTGTTGCCCGATCCCGTGCCGATAGACGGTTGAGATTCACCTCTGTCCAGGGATTCTGGTTCCGGCCAATGACGACACACGGTGAGTTGCGGTACAGTAGCAGCAGCCGGCTTTCTGCGTGCGCACGTTCAAAGAGACGGTGCTCAATGGCGAGGTTGGCATAGGGATTGCGCCCGACAGAGTGAATAATGTGCACAACAGGCTGGGTCTGGTCATTGCTTGGAGGTTGGCTGACTCGGTCGAGCAAGCTGCCGAGCTCGGCGGCACTTGTGGTGAGCCATCGTGGTGGTGTTGACGTCGGTCTTGATATTAATATTGAAGACGCTGTGACGGATGCCCGTATTAATTGTATTCTCCGTCCCAGCCGGAACGTATGTGGCCGTGCCAGCAGAGCCGCCATTGGTGATGATGTCAATGGCAGTATTTTGTATGAGAGAGTGAACCGACGTCGGGATCCACTTCTAAATCGTGGTGTCTGAGCCGATGCTCGCCGCTTCCGTGGAAAAGGAAGTCACTGCTGCACGTGCCGGTGCATTCCTTCCCTATTCCCAACGGCATGTTCCCCATAAACAAAAGAAGAAGGCGGTGTGCACCACGCGGTACAAAAGTACTTAAACTCCACTGTTTGTTTTCTGTTTACACTGTTCTCGCGCCATGCCCAGGCGCGTTTTCTGCCGTTGACGCGCACGGGCCAATTGTGGGCCCTGTGTTGACGGTCGCTGCTTGCTTGCTCGACCGCCTTCCGATCCATCCCTGTTCCCTCTCTTTTTCTCTTCTCGGTCGCTCTTTCCCACTCTTTTCCCCCTATTCAAAGTGGCCAAACGCGCCTTCCCTCGTTGGGCTCCCGCCTGCCCATCGCTCGCCGTGCAATTTCACATTTTCAACAATTTCACGTTCACAGTGCTGGGGAAGGAGCAACCAGCTGCAGCTCAGAGGTGGCAACAGGCGGCTCTCCCGCGCTTTCCCACTGTAGCCTGAGGCCACAGCGGTCCTTTTCGCGATTTTTGGCGATTTTTTGTCCATTTGTAAACAAACACAGGCCCAACCACAGGCACCTCTTTAGCAGGCAACAGCATTAATTTCGCCGCAACCCCACTCGTCCGCACCTTATTCCCAGGTGCCGTGCTGCCGTTCCAGGGCCCTGCCCAGTTAATCCAGGTCCCAACAGCTGCTGGCACACCACCACACCACATTCCTGCCGCCCCTCTTTCCTCCCTTGAAGCTGCCCACCCCTCTCTCTCCTGGGTCTCTCCTTCCCCTTTCTGGATATCCTGCTCCTTCCCCATCCGAAATTTGCTTCCCTGATAGGTAAATAAACCAGAAAAAAGGGAAATACACAGTACACAGAGGGTCAGAGGCTGCAGTGCAACTCCAGTGCTACGCCCAGAACACAAACAAATTTTAAAATAAGGGGACCGTAAAAAAATAAGGGACGCCAAACTCCCATACTCCATTCTCCCAATATCCAGACCGACACTACATCTTCTCGAGAACCGCCCACCGCCCCAAAAACCCAGTCCTCTGCATAATATCTCGTCTTCGACCTTTTCCTCCGCGTCACCAATTCCTCCTACACCGACACACAACAACCCACAACGATCCAACCATGCGTGAAATCATCAGCATCAACGGTACGTTTTTGAAGATTCCCTTTTCCCTCTTCCTTGTCCTCGAGCACCGTGTCGACCTGCTTGACCGCACCTGGCGCGCGTCGGACCGGAATCCCACAACTTTCTCAGGTTCTGCTGGGTTTTTGGCCGTGGGATTTGGCCGCCTTTTGGAGGTTGCAGGTTCACGGGTTCTTTCACCGCATCGTGGCCAGCCTGTGCCCAAAACAACCACATCCTACCTCGTGATATGTATCCGTGTCCATGTTGAACATCTACTGACGTGTATTCACTCTCTAGTCGGCCAGGCCGGTTGCCAGATTGCCAATTCCTGCTGGGAGGTATGTGTTCCGCCGAAACAGCGGCCGGGATAAGAAATATGAGAGATATCACGGTCAGGATCACGGAGTATCTTGCCGAGACGTTTGCTGACAAACCAAACAGTTGTACTGCCTTGAGCATGGCATTCAGGTATGTTGTCTTCTTTCGTTCGATCTTTCCATCTGACCTCACCGTCGACCTCATCCTAACGCGTCTAGCCCGATGGCTACCTGACTGAGGAGCGCAAGGCCGCCGACCCCGACCACGGCTTCAGCACATTCTTCACCGAGACCGGCCAGGGCAAGTACGTCCCCCGCACCATCTACTGCGATCTCGAGCCCAATGTCGTCGACGAGGTCCGCACCGGCCCCTACCGCAGCCTGTTCCACCCCGAGCAGATGATCACCGGCAAGGAGGATGCCTCCAACAACTACGCTCGTGGCCACTACACCGTCGGCAAGGAGCTCATCGACCAGGTCCTGGACAAGGTCCGCCGTGTCGCTGACGGCTGTGCCGGTCTGCAGGGCTTCCTCGTCTTCCACTCGTTCGGTGGCGGTACCGGTTCGGGCTTCGGCGCCCTGCTGATGGAGCGTCTGTCCGTCGACTACGGCAAGAAGAGCAAGCTGGAGTTCTGCGTCTACCCGGCCCCGCAGACGGCTACCTCTGTCGTTGAGCCCTACAACTCCATCCTGACCACGCACACCACCCTTGAGCACGCCGACTGCTCGTTCATGGTGGACAACGAGGCCATCTACGACATCTGCCGCCGCAACCTCGGCCTGGAGCGCCCCAACTACGAGAACCTGAACCGCCTGATCGCCCAGGTCGTGTCGTCCATCACGGCCTCGCTCCGCTTTGACGGCTCGCTCAATGTCGACCTCAACGAGTTCCAGACCAACCTGGTTCCCTACCCGCGTATCCACTTCCCCCTGGTCGCCTACGCCCCCGTCATCTCGGCCGCCAAGGCCGCCCACGAGGCCAACTCCGTCCAGGAGATGACCATGTCGTGCTTCGAGCCCAACAACCAGATGGTCAAGTGCGACCCCCGCCACGGCAAGTACATGGCCACCTGTCTGCTGTACCGCGGTGACGTTGTCCCCAAGGATGCCCACGCCGCCGTGGCCACCCTTAAGACCAAGCGCACCATCCAGTTTGTCGACTGGTGCCCCACGGGCTTCAAGCTCGGTATCTGCTTCCAGCCCCCCCAGCAGGTGCCCAACGGCGACCTGGCCAAGGTCAACCGTGCCGTGTGCATGCTGTCCAACACCACGGCCATTGCCGAGGCCTGGTCCGCGCTGTCGGCCAAGTTCGATCTCATGTACTCCAAGCGTGCCTTTGTCCACTGGTACGTCGGCGAGGGTATGGAGGAGGGCGAGTTCTCTGAGGCCCGCGAGGACCTAGCGGCTCTGGAGCGCGACTACGAGGAGGTGGCCACCGACTCGCTCGAGGCCGAGGAGATTGAGGCCGAGTACTAGAGTACTAGACGGTATCGGTGTGTGACGGTGCAGAGCGTCTTTTATTGGCAAGCGAAAGGAAGACTCTTGACGCTACCTTTCTTTTATTTATACAATGTTTCGTAATAGCGAAAAGAGGAAGACATACAAATCAGATTGGTTCTGGCAGGAAACTAAAAAGGTCTTGTCATCTCCCCTTTTTTCTTTGACTACTCGACCTCTTTTCATCTTTGCGTTTTTAACTTCTCTGACTTTTTATCTCTGCCTTTTGTTTTCTATCTTTTCCTTTCTCGTTTTTGATTCCACCACCGTTTTTATTTTATTTTCGTCTGATGTGAATATGCGACTATCAGGTTGTGAATATGCATGTTGTATTAGCCGCCATTAGTCATGCCTGTCATTCACACAAAATAGACACTGACGTCCCGGCAAGGCTACCATAAGACGTAATCCCCTCGTATTTCAATATCAAACGTCGTGTAACCCTCCTGCAGCGAAAAAAGGACCAAAAAAGGGACGCCACAAACCAGCCTCGTCTTTTGTCTGCCGTCTTGAAAGCTGCGTCAACGGCGAGACGCAGCATTGTGCAGGAACTGTATTGTATTCGAGTATTAGGATATGTGTAATGAGAGATATCGCTCAGCCTTGATGGGATGGTTTTATAGTGTCTCAGAATGCCTCTTGAGTCTTCGGCCAGCTGGGCCGAATTGTGGCAGCTGTGACATCGCTGTCGTGCGTCTATCTCCACTGCCAGCAGGTGCCCTTCCACTGTAGTAGATACCCCGCCCAGTCGTTCTTTCTTTCTTCTGTCAAAAGTCTCCTCTGAGGAATCATCACCTGCCTATTCCCTCTCGCTGCTCGCGCTAATACGACGTGCGTGCTGTGGCTCGCTGAAGAGACGCTAGAAGCGACCAAACCTGCCACCCAAATTTTAATTTCCCCGTCCACTGGACCTCCCAAACAGGCTTAGGACAGTTGGCTTGAGCTCTCCTCTGGGGGAAGCCACCACCCAACCCCAGCCAGTCGCACCTGCTGCCTCCTGCGCCGCCCGTGTTTGGCTGCGTCTGCACGTCTGCCGCATGGCACACAGATGGCTGCAGCAAAGGCACTAAGGTCAGCACAACAGTGATGGAAGGATCGCCAGCGGCGCCTTCCTGCCAAAAAGAACCAGCCTCCAGCCATCTCCAAAGGCAGGTGCAGTTGTCATTGTTTCCCTTTTCCGACGTTGTGCATTTTCCTTCCCAAAATCCTCCATCTCGCTTCACTCTATTTCGGTTTGCCTCATTCTCTTCTTTTTCGTCATCTTTCTTCAGCGGATCTCCCCCCAATCCACCAACGCAAGACGCCCATCAAATTTTGAGTGACTGCCAACAGTCAGCCGTCGCACGTTGCTGCCCCTGAACGACGGTTGGCTTGAGCTTTTGGTGGCCCTCTTTCTGCCAGGTACAAAACCGTTGTATCTTTTGCCTCGTTTTTTTGTTGAATCGGTTTCGATCGCCACGACCTCTCAACCCACTCCGAATTGTCGACTGCTATCTCGTCTCCATCCTCCGATTTCTCCGGCCATCAATCTGGTTGCTGGACACCCTCAACGCCCACCCTCCCCGACCCGCCGACACCAACTGGGCCAGGCCACTAAATACCAGAAGCTTAGCTCGCAAAGAGCGCCAACCATTGAGCTTCTTTCTAGGCCGCCTTCCCTGCCTCCCGGCCACCCACTCTTTCTTCCATTCTTTGTTCCTAACTCGCTTCGCCTCGACTCGCATCTCTGGAGACCTTGCCTGATTCCAACACACTCTTGCGCGAACCAACAACACCCACGAACGAAGAGCATCGAATCAAAGGTCGGATCACAGAACAAGAAACACCGAAAATACGAAAAACTACAATTGCGACACCTTTGACAGCTTCACCCGATTGGCATCTTTCTCGTCACTGAGCTTCGGCGCCCCCTTTCGCACAAATGGCTTCCGAAGGCTCCGACGAGGTCGGTGAGTAGATGCTCCAGAAGATCGTTGTTTGAGCTCTTTTTGGCTTCAGTATGGGCTACTAACTCGCTTCCTTTCTCTCTCTGCAGCTGCGAACCTCAACCTCACAAACGAGGAGAAGCAGGTCTATGGCCAGCTCTTTCGCCAGGCCGACCCCGAGAGCGTCGGCATCGTGATGGGCGAGGTCGCTGTCAAGTTCTTTGAGAAGACCCGCCTTGATTCACGCATTCTGGGCGAGGTACGTTCTTCCCTCTCCAGCCGTTATCTATCCATCATCTCCTCCCCTTTGCTAATTGCTCCAGATCTGGCAAATCGCCGACAGAGAGAACCGCGGTTTCCTGACACCCGCCGGCTTCGGCGTCGCCCTGCGTCTCATCGGACACGCCCAGGCCAACCGCGAGCCCTCGCCCAACATTGCCCTTCAGCAAGGACCCCTCCCCCGCTTCGAAGGCATCGCCACCTCCGCTGGCGCCCTCCCCTCCCAAGGACCTCTCTCAGCCACGGCTACGGGCCCGCTCTCTGCACAAGGAACAGGCGCGGGTGCACAGCAGCTGGCAGCACAGGGCACTGGTTCTGGTGCTGGCACGGCCTCGCGCGTACCTCCATTGGCCCCCGAACGGGCGGCGCAGTATGCACGTGTGTTCCAAGACCAGACGCATGGCGAGCCCGTCATGTCCGGCGAGACTGCTAGGCGCATCTTTGAGAAGTCCGGCCTCGGCATAGATATCCTGGGTAGGATCTGGACGCTGGCCGATACCGAGCAGCGTGGTGCACTCGTCCAGACCGAGTTCATCATTGCGATGCACCTGTTGACGTCGACCAAGGCGGGCTCTCTGCGCGCTCTGCCTAATATGCTCCCGGCAGGCTTGTACGAGGCTGCTACACGTGGTGTCGCTGCGGCGGCGTCTGGCGCTGGCGGCAATATCGGTGTCGCCGTAGGCAGCCCTGCGAGCCCTGTGGCCCGGCAGCAGAGCCCTCTGGGCGGCGGCTTCGGAGCTGGTGGCATCGCGCCCCCGCCACCAACGGCGTCCATCTCTCGCCAGTTGACTGGCCAGATGACCGGCCACATGCGCCCGGCGCCGCCCAACTTCTCAAACAGCCCGCTCGGCCGTGCAGCTGCTCCCGCTGCCCCCGCTGCGGCTCCTGCTGCTACTGGCTCCGACTGGCTCATCACACCGCAAGAGAAGGCCCGCATGGACCCTGTCTTCCAGAACCTTGATAAGACGCGCAAGGGCTACATCACAGGCGAGGAGGCGGTGCCTTTCCTGACTCGGTCGGGTCTGGACGAAGACACCCTTGCCCAGATCTGGGATCTGGCAGACGTGAACTCGGAGGGCCACTTGACCAGCGACACCTTTGCTGTGGCTCTCTACCTGATCCAGCAACAGCGCCAACGCACCGATGGCTCCAGCGCCCTGCCTGCCAAGCTGCCCGCCAACCTCGTTCCTCCCAGCCTGCGCAGCAAGACCACGACCAGCCCACCGCCTGCGGCTGTCGCCCCGACTCCGCCGCCACCGCAGCCCAAGTCGGCCATGGACGACCTGTTCGGCCTCGACTCGGGCGCGTCTTCGACTCCGTCTCTGCCAGCCCTGGCTGCTACACCTGCCGGTGTGTCTGCCGCTCCTGCTGGCCTGTCCGACCCCTTCGCCACCGCCAGCAGCCCTGTCCAGCCCAGCTCGCCCACGAGATCGCCTACCGTCACGAACTCCTTCAAGCCCTTTGTTCCCTCTTCGTCCTTTGGCCGCTCGCTCACTGCCCAAGTTACCGGTGATTCGAACAGCTCGGCGCCTTCCGCGGCGGCAAGAGCGGCTCCGGCTCCCCCCCTGCCCCAGCAGCCTACTGGTATGTCCACGTCCTCGGCGGCTCAGAACGACCTTCTTGGCGGTGACGACGGTGAGGCCAGCCGCGGCCTGTCCAACGACACGGCCGAGCTGGCGAACCTGTCGAACCAAATCGGCTCGCTGTCCAAGCACACCCAGGAGACGTCGGCCCACCGCACCACGCTGCAAAGCGAACTGAGCCAGGTCAACACCCAGAAGAAGAACTTTGAGCAGCGCCTTGCCCAGCTGCGGACCATGTATGAAAAGGAGGCCCGCGATGTGCGTGCGCTGGAGGAGCAGCTTAAGACGTCGCGCAGCGACACCAAGACCCTGCAGACCCAGCTGGCCACGCTCGAGGCCTCGTACACCGATCTGCAGACCCAGCACCAGACCATCTCCACACAGCTGCAGGCCGACCAGCAGGAGAACACCAATCTCAAGGAGCGCATCAAGGTCGTCAGCGCCGAGGTAAACCAGTTGAAGCCGCAAATCGAAAAGTTAAAATCTGAGGCGCGTCAACAAAAGGGCATCGTGGCCATCAACCGGAAACAGCTGTCCCTCGGCGAGAGCGAGCGCGACAAGCTGAAGACGGAGGCTGAAGATCTGACGCGCCAGAACCAGGACCTTGCCCGCCAGATTCACAACGCCAGCGTCGTCTCCAACGCCAGCTCTGCTAGTCCTTCGGTTGCATCGGCATCTGGTAAGAACCCTTTCTTCCGCCGCACCGGAAGCTCGGACATTATGGGTGTCTTCTCGTCGCCTGCGCAGGGCTCGCCATCCCTGCCCTCGGCCTCTGTTGCCAAGCCCATTGGCGAGCAGTCGTTTGACGACGTCTTTGGTCCCGGCCCAGCTGCTGCTCCTGCTGTGGTCCCTGCTGCGCCTGCTGCTGTTGCCGCTATCAAGCCGCAGTTCACGGGCGCTTCTACTGGATCCTCCTCGTTCTCTGCTGTGACTGCGCCGACGTCCGAGACCACTACACCCGGTATCAGCCGCCAGGGCACAGACATTACGCAGACTGCGGCTCCCGAGCCTGCTAGCCAGACATCCTTCCTGCCGTTCCACTCCGCCACCACCTCGCCTGCTCCGGCTGCTGAGGCCGCAGTTGCTGCACCCCCTGCGCCCGCCTCGGTCTCGTCTCCTGCTGCCAGTGTGACGTCGCCTGCTGAGCGTGCTTCTGCTACGGCGTCTCCGGTCCCCGTCGCACCTAAGGAGGTGCCGACCAGCTCCCCCCCCGCACCTGAGGCATCGTCCAGCAACTCTGCCTTTGGCGGATTCGGTGCCACGGCCGCTGCCGCTACTGCAGTGACGGCGGCGACGGCTGATATTGCGGCTGCTTCCAGCACCAGCGATGCGGCTTCGCCCGCGGCTGATGCCGACAAGGGCAAGTCCGTGTGGAGCCAGGGCCATGCCGCGGCCGACAGTCTTTCGGACCCGTTCACAGCACTCGACCAGCAGCAGGACAAGGCCAAGGAAGACTTTGAGTCGGCCTTTGCCAGCTTCAAGGCCGCCCGTGCCGCCGAGCCGTCGGGTGACGACGACGCCTTTGAGGTGAAGTCGCCCGCTGGTGCTGCCGCTGCTACTGCTCCGGCCGCTGCCAAGGAGGAGGACCCCGTCAACACGGACACCTCCAAGGCGTTTGCAAACTTCCACAGCGAGTTCCCGCCCATCTCGGAGCTCAACAACGACGAGTCCGACTCGGATAGCGATGGTGGCGGATTCGACGACGACTTTGCGCCCGCCTCGCCCAAGAACAACCAGAGCCAGAAGGCGCCCGAGACGACACCTGCTACCCTCCCGGAGGCTGCTAACGGCAAGCCCGAGATCTCCAAGGCGGCCTCGCCTGAGCTGGCCAAGTCTACTCCGGCGGCCGAGTCGGATATCTTTTCCAGCCCTGCTGATGTGACGCCCGACGTCTTCAGCACTCCTGCTCCTATCCCTGCTGCTGCTCCTGCTGCTGCTCCTGCCTCGAGCACCAACATGGACGACATCTTCAGTGCACCGGCTGCCTCGGCCCCTGAGCCGACTCCCGCAACCGCGGCCGCAGCTGCTGCCCCCGCTACAATTGCGCCTACTGCCGCGCCGGCCGCCACAACCGCCTCGGACGACGACTTTGATGGCCTCGACGACGACTTTGACGGTCTCGAGGAGGCCCGCGAGGGCTCGGCCGACGACGAGTTTGCGAACGCTAACCGCTCAACGCTCGACGACTTCCAGTCTGCCTTCACCGCATCGCCCGCCGGCAAGCAGTCATCGTTTGGCGTCGATAACAGCTTCGACTTCTCGACGCTGGGCGCGTCGACCGCCTCAGCCGGTACTGCTGCCGCTCCCTCGCAGGGTGTTAACGGCACCAAGGCGGCGGACCCAGGTGACTGGTTCTCGTTCGCGGCTGACGAAGCGAAGCCGGCTGCCACGGAGACTGCACCTGCCGCCGCAGCAGCGACGGAGTCTGCCGGTCCCTCAGCCACCACAGAGGACGCTGCTAGACCCGCGACCCTCAGCCGCCTGGACACGCAGAACAGTACTAATGATGACCCGATCCTGCGGCAGCTGACAGCCATGGGCTACTCGCGTTCGGTGGCTCTGAGCGCCCTCGAGAAATACGACTACAATCTTGACCGGGTATGTCGAACCACCCCAATTGATGAATGTTTAGGAGTGTATCAAATGCTAACTTCTCACAGGCTGCCAACTTCCTCGCCAGCGAGTCCTAGGTCTCTGACTTGGGCCTTCTTCGCTTCTCTTAATATCTCTTTGTCACTCCAGAATTGTTGATGCTCCCGATATTCTTCTCTCTTTCCTCTCTATCTCGTTTTACTTGTTTCATCTTCAACAGTGCTTTACTCTCTCTCTCATTTCATCATTCTTGCGTTTTCCTTTTGTTATTGCGTCTCTACGTTTCTGTTTGTTTTGCACTGCACTTTATTTTCTAGCCAAATATTAGTCCTCCTCTTTCTTGTCTATTCTTTTTGGTCTCGTCCACATTAATCTTGTATTATTCTCTTGTGTACTACGCTGCTCTTGCGTCCATTCGATTTGGAATTACAAAACTGTATTGATTGGTATTTACTCTATTACACTCCGTTTTCAATTTCAGTCTCTACTGGAAAGAATGGTCCGGAAAGTCGGAAGTCGGATAGACAAGGGAAAGATAGACTACTTGCTTGCCTTTCGAGCTGCCGTGTCTTCCGTCTTTTTATCCTCTTTGGATCCTTTCTTGTGCCGTTGCAAGTCTTTTTTCTTGTTGTTGTAAATAGCCTTTGCGCCCCCAAATACACATTGGCTTTCACTACTCGCACTCTTGTTTCACTTTGCGACCTGCACATTCTGGATACCTACTTAGAGTCTATGCTATCTTCACACACTCAACGCAATTTTTCATCGTCCTTTGACAACATTTCGAGACCTCGTATTTTTCCTTCTCCTTTTTTCGACTCAATCGGACATCACCCATCGTTTGCGGCTGGACCTGTACGTTTTCAGAACAAATCATACAGAAATGTCATCCTTTTACCACAAACTATTGGCCAAGGCTAAGCGGTTAGTTTAGTCTCTGTTGGAAGGAAGACTACACGAAAAGACGAGAACGGCCACCAAAGACAAGAAAAAGACAAGAAAGACGAAACAAACGACGTTGGCGCCAGTAGCCCTTTTATAGGTCTGTGCCTGGCAAAGTACCCTTAATAGGTGTTGAAAGGTGACGCTCTCGATCGCCTCCCCTGGGTCTAATCGCGCCTAAGCCCTCGATAGTGTCGACATTCAACGCCAATAGCCGCACCGTTGAGAACAAAGAAACACGTCGAAAACAACGCTTCCAACAGCCCGATCCAGCCTTATCCAGCAAGGCTTGAAGCCACTGGTGACGAAAAAGTCAGAAACGACGAAAAAAGAACATGGAAAAGACCAATACAAGACCAACTCCAACGCAGAAAGGATGTTCAGGTCCCATTTTAAAACGAGCGAAAGAAGCGACCAACCTGGCGGCCGTGACCAGATGAGCATGGCAATAATACGTTTTAGACTATGTCGACTGCGACTACTACTGCAGCTAAAGGAAGACAAAACGGCGACCATCAGTCTCCCTTACCGAACCATGGACTGTCCTGCTCCCGCAGGCTACAACACCAGACTACGGGGTAGTTGCAACGTTCAGTAGAAGAATAATTTTTCCTTACTTTTTGTTCTTGCTTCATTCTGGTTTCGGCGGTCTAGTCCCTTCTACTCCTTTTCTAACACCACTAGAAGACAAAATCAAGGCAGAAACGGATACAAAATGGAGACGAAAACGTGGTCGATGAAAGAAACTACGGCGACTACGAACGAACTATATGACTTGCATGAAGTTTCTGTCCTGGCAGTTATGGAGTATGTCTTGCACAAAAGAAAAGTCCCGAGACAATACTGGCATCGGACCCAGCCAGCCGGAACCAGATGGGGGCAGGCAGGACAGGGCAACGAACCCTTGTGTGCCTGTTCTAGGCATTGAAGGCCTTGATGTGTGGATGTTTGTGGTCTTCTGTAAGTACAACTGCCAAGTGGCCGAGTATCCCAAAGCATCACGGGCCTGCCTCATCATACGCAACCATCATGGCCTTTTTTTCTCCCTTATCACAGCGTGTTGGCTTGGCGACTTTTCCCTTCTCTTTCCTTCTCTCTCGTTTATATGGCAATAGTATGGCCAATATTTACACTGTTGGAACTTTTGTGACACTTTTTGTGTGTACCAGTGTGCCAGTGTGCCTGTCTGGTGTTGACAGCCCACCACCTTTTTTGTCCCCTCACCTCTTTCCTACCATCTATCATCCACTTGACGCCACAAACGTACCTCCTAGCCCATCCTATAGTTTGATTTGAGCTGTGTCGTGCTGACCACCATCATGTACCTCATTGTATACCTATTTACTAATATGTCACTTACAGGGACCCCGTATACTCGGGAAGGCACCGTTGTACCTCTTCACACCTCCGTCTCGACGGTGTGGAAAATCTCGACCTCTTCAACGGCCAGACTCCCCATTCTTTAGGTCAAGCGTCACCTTGGTATCAACGGAGATGGAGGGTAGAGGGGCTCGAGCGTTTCTTTGACAGCTTCACATTCACAGCATTATGGAGGCAACAAGTGAAGCCACCCAAGAGCCAGTATGAACCAGTCATCGACTATTGAAAAATAGAGGCTGAAAAATAAGACGACGAGCAGGGAAGGTACGGCATCAAAACTCGGCGTTGTACCTTTTTTAAGTCTTTGTTCTGCTGTTCCTGTTGCTCTGTTGATGGTGCATCTGGTTAGCAGGAGTGGATTCAGTTTCGAGTTTGCTGTGCCTGCTTTAACAGACCTTCACGCCCTCCACGGCACAACGGCCATGCCGCAAAGGGACATTGAGGCATTCTAGCATTAGGGCTGCCGGATGAGTGAGAGGAGACCAAGTGAGTTGAGCATTTCCCGATTGGGGCTATGCGATACGAGAAGTTGTAAAGCTATGAAAAAGAAGAAGAAATAGTCATGGTCCAAAGTCTGGCATCCTTTGTCGTTTTCCCAAACAGGAAACAGTAGCCTCCATGGACTCCCATAGATTTACATGGGGCTGAACTTTATGTTGGATTGAGTTGTCAATATGGGTCCCCTTTTGGTCATGATTCTGGTTCATCTTCCCCGGACATGATGAAGAAGGAAAAGAAAGAGGAGTCTGTATAAAGACGACGCCTCCCAGGAAGCAACCCCTACCCTCTCCTTTTCCCTTTTTCCTCTTTTTCCTCTTTTTCTTTTTTTTCCTTTTTCTCTTTTCTTCTTTTCTTTCCTTTTCTTTTCTGTTTTGTTTTTCCCAGTCTCTCGTTTCCGATCTTCAAAAACATCTTTTCCATCCTCCTGGAAAAGACCCTGTCGACCACCACCCGCCAACCATGAAAGCCTCTGTTCTCTCTCTGACCGTGGCCGCCGGCCTGGTCCAGCTGGCTACCGCCACTGGAAACTGCCGTGCTGTAAGTACTCCCTTCTTCTCTTAATTTTAATTCAGTCTACTAACTTCTCAGAACGCCTGCAACAATGCCGTCACGGCTTGTGCCAATACCGCTCTGCAGTCGGCCGCCAAAGCCGACTGCAGCTCTTTCATGAACTGCAACAAGGTCACCGAGACGGCCTGCCTCAACACTGTGACTGTCTGGGACACGATCACCGTCGCACCCACCACCAAGACCCTGGCCACCACCACCCTGACCATCACTCTCGGCACCAACAAGTACACCGACGTCGAGACCAACACCGTCGTCGGCAAGACCAAGACCCAGACCAACACCGTGACCGTCACCACCGAGACTGTCACCTCCACCAAGTTCAGCCCCACCACGACCCTCAAGACCACTGCCACCCTCTACACGGGCCAGCCGCTCGACCGCCGCGAGCGTGACCGTGAGATCAAGGCGCGCGAGGAGCATGCCCGCACGGCCCCCGTTGTGGAGACGGGTATCGCCCTCCAGCGTCGCGGTTTTGAAGTGGAGAAGCCGACGCCCAAGGTCGTGAAGCGCAGCCGCAACCGGTGCAAGCCGTCGAGCCCGCCTCCTTCGTCGAGTCCGTCGTCCAGCCCGTCGTCTCCTCCTCCTTCGTCGTCTCCTTCGTCGTCGCCTTCGTCTCCCTCGAGCGTGCCTTCTTCGACTCCCTCGTCGAGCCCGTCTTCCAGCCCCTCCTCTTCGCCCTCGTCGTCTCCCTCTTCTTCTCCCTCGTCTCCTCCCCCCTCGTCGAAGCCGTCGTCGCCTTCCAGCGTCCCTTCGTCGACTCCCTCGTCTTCTCCTTCGTCGAGCCCCTCATCGAGCCCGTCGTCGTCTCCTTCCAGCAGCCCGTCTTCTTCTCCCTCTTCTTCTCCCTCTTCTTCTCCCTCTAGCGTGCCCTCGTCCACTCCTTCGTCCACTCCCTCGTCGTCCCACTCGCCCACGCAGCCGCCGCCGACGTGCCCCTTCCCCGTCCCGACCTACGCGTCCGTCTGCGGAAACTCGGCCAACTACGCCAGCGCCTGCTCGTGCTACGGCATCAAGGCCTCGACTACGACCGTCACCGTCCCCAACTCGACCGTCTTCAAGACCAAGACCGTCACCCCTACTGTTACGGCCACGTCCACCAAGACAAACACAAACTACACCCCGCAGACCACCACCACGTTTGTCACACAGGTCGTGACCACCACCACCTTCCAGCAGACCGACGTCACCAAGACCACGACGGCCACCACGTCCAAAACGGTGACGACCACCACCACCGTCACTGTGACCCTGCCCACCTGCACCAACAAACTGATTACCGTCACGGGCGCCACGGGCGGCAAAGGCGGCAAACCCCCTACTCCCGTCACGGCCAGCTTCAACGTCAAGTGCTTCACGCAGATCCAGCCCCAGGGCAACTGCGACTCGTCGTCGTCGTCCGAGAGCTCGGTCACGGACTGTGCCAAGAACTGCGCCAGCAACGCCGGCTGCAACGCCTGGATGTTCCAGCCGTCGTCGCACCAGTGCACGCTCTACTACAACCTGAACCAGTTCACGCTGGTGGCCAACAATGGCTACGTAAGCGGTCAGCTGGCGAGTGGGGCGACGTAAGAAGTAGGAGGAGGAAGTACATTAAAAATGTAGGGTATGGATATTTGAATGTATTGAGTATTGTTGGGGCTAGTGTTTATTTTCTACTATTATCTTTAATTTCTTTGGGTATTTTTTTAATACAAACAGTGTTGAAAGAAAACAAAATGAAGATGATTGTAAATCGACGATTGTGGTGATGAGGTTAACTTACACGATATAAGTGGGGTCTCAAGTACAGTCTTTACACAGTTTGTGTACTGTTTCCCGCACATACTATATTTGCCCCTCTAAAAAGTTGGGGAAGGCGCCTGTATTTTTCAACCTCGAGCCCAAATTTTTAGTTGCAACTTATTTCAACCACACTTTTACAAGCAACCACCCTTCGACAACCACACCACCTTCAAAATGAGCGACGACGACGAGTTGGCCATCTACGACGAGGTCGAGATTGAAGACATGACTTTTGACGCGGCGCGGGGGTTGTACCACCACCCCTGCCCTTGCGGCGACCGCTTCGAGATTGCCCTCGAGGATCTGCTGGACGAATCCAACGACATTGCCGTGTGCCCCAGCTGCAGCCTGATGATTCGGGTTATTTATGACTTGGTAAGTCCCATGCGTAGCAGGCAGATATACACGACGTCCATTTGAACAGAGTACTGACTTGACAGGAAAACCTCCCCAAAGGACCAGGCAACGGACCGGCGAGCGAGACAGTCTCTGCGGCGGCGTGAAGGATAAAACGAGGGACGATGAATAAAAGGATGAATGAAGGATGAAAGACGAACAAAAGAAATGACGACCACTCACAACAGTCCATGCCGAGCCACGGACACGACAGCAAGACGTGGCGGCAACGAGACGTGCCGACTCCACAGCAGAAAAAGTTCAGTACAATACACAGTACCGACCGGCAGTCATGGTCGTCTTCTATTCGAGTGAACACTACAGAATGCGACAAAGTCTGCAGCTGGGTGCTTTAGAAAGACCGACGACCAGGCGACACGCCACTTCGTGCTATTTCTGCAGAATGTTGTCCAACAGCAACGATATCCAGCACAACAATATATACAGCCCAACGCATACGGCCAGGAAACACAAGACGACACAAGACGACGTGCATGTCTTCTCTCCTCTTGTCATGAATTGTCATGGGGTGCAAAGCCCTGCCGGGGCCCGTTGATATGCGGCCGTGTTGGACGTGTCGGACGTGTCAGACGGTGGCCAGCGACCGACGTTTTGTCGTGAAAATTATGTGCCTTCTGGAGCATTTCTATGGACTGCCTAGAGTGTACACAACACAAGACGGCAAGCACGGCGCCAGGAAATGAGCATAGGCAACTGGTGCACAAGAATATGTTTGGAATAAAGGGCTGTGTGGACGGTCTGGATGTTGTCAAGGCCATTATGCTCTAGCATAGCAGTGCTACTATAACCAGACGACAGTAGTAGAGCCGACCAAAAATATCACAATACTTCAGAAATAAAATCAATACTGCGTGTTCAGTGACATTATTAAATTGCATCATTGATGGCTGTGCTGTGTCTAATCAATAGAGCCCATCCATACCGTCTCCTTCCATCTCTCGTAACACACATGTGCCGACTGCCTTTTCTGTCGTTGTTACCCAGCATGCGTTTCATTATGCGAGTCTAACTGTCTTCCCGTTGTTCGTTGTCCTCTCACTGTCAGACGTCACGTCTGTCATACGCAAGTGCCGTTGCTGTACGGTGAGGTGCTCCTCTAAGCAGCAACCAGCCCCAAAATGACAAACAGAACCATCGATCCCATCCCCGCCCGGTCCACCAGAGCCAACGCAGAGTCAGCACCCGACGACGGCACCGTCGCGGGGGTCGTCGTCGTTGCAGTGGCTGTGCTCGTAGAGGTGCCCGGGTAGGGAGTCAACGTGGGCGTCGTGACAATGGGTGTCGTGTCCGTGGTCCACGTCGTCGGCCAGGCTGGGAGGACAATTGTCGTGGTGGACGTGGACGATTCGGTGAGGATAATGGTGGTGTAGCTCTGAGCAGAAGCCACAGTGGCGAGCAGAGCAGCAGAAAAAGCAGAGAGGGGCTTCATTTTGGAGGAGATGGGCTGTCGTATATAACGATACTTGCTGTATAAAATTTTGAAAATAAGATAATACGGAGAATGTACCGTGAAGGTAATTGTGTTTGATTATTAGTCGATGGGTGTAAACGAGCGAAGATGTTTCCAAAGTGGTAGATAGAAAACGAAAGATGAGGAAGAGAAACGTGCGGGAAAGACAGAAAGCTGATGGGAAGTCCATCGAGGCATATATACGTCCAGGGCGTGCCCAAGCATCTCTTCTCGCTCCACAAGAGAAGCAAAATGGAAGTCGTCACAGACGTACACAGAGGAACACAATTGGGTACATAGAACACAAGACGATCACAAAAAGTGCGTGCCCCAGGAGTGCCCTTGGAAGCACAATTCTTGTGACAGCTGATAGTCCAGTTTCGTCTCGTTTCTTGCCAGACTTTGGTTTCCTGTGGTCTCTTGTTTATATCTGTATCCCAGTGGTCTTGTTCTTCTTCATCCCACCACTTTGTCCTCCGTTTCGCTGCTCTATTTTCACTCAGCAGTGGTTCCTGTACACAACAACTATTGGACACAATAGAATGTGCACCATAGTACACCGTCCAACATGGAAGCATCCCGTCTCTTGTGTTTGTGCTCTCTTCTTCTGGAGCCCATCATTGATTCTTCTTCAACCTGTTTGCACGTCTGACCGCCACGACCTTGTTTCGTGGTCTGATACTTATTTGTTTGTCCTCGTACGAGTGTAATCAAGAGTACGTATTTACTCACCGTCCTACCGTTCACAATGGCATTGCGTATTATGGTCATGTTCTGGTCGTGTCTGTCTCTATCGTGGCCGAGAATTGCCGTGGTTGGTGAGGTCTTCATTAGGAACATGTCACTATATAGAACAGTAGCTGTGTAGAAAATAAAAGAAGAAGAAAACTAGCAGCCTTTCAAGTAATAAATGAAATTGTGGTATTTTCAATGAATGTGTGATATAAGTCTAGTATCTCATGAAAAACATTACAATTATCTTTTGAATAATTTTGTTTCGATAATTGAATATTACCACCAGATTAAACCCTTTTCTTTCAGATGAAACAATCAAAACAAGTTCTCTGAAAATATCAAAATATTAGAAAATGAATATAAAAATCCACGTAAAAATAAATAAATCCTTGCAGACATAAAATTGTAAACGAGATGTGTCTTGTCATTATGCAGCTTGATTCACCTCACACGATCAGCACTTTGACTGCCCACTCGCAGATTCAGGGGGCGTTTGGGCGTTCTTCAGCGAGCCCCGCACCGTACTCCTGAAATAGCTTTGCTGACGTGCACCCCACCCACACAGCGCCGCACTGAAAGCAGTGCTCTCATAGGTCAGTTTAGAGCCAGTTCAGCGCCAGACAGCACCAGACAGCACCAGACAACGCCAACAGCGCCATGCCAGCGCCAGCATTATGCTTATGCGTCTCTGGCATTGAGGCACTCAGGCACCTTCCCTCTCAGTCCTACCAACACACCTCGACAACCAAGACACACAACTCCAAAACAAGACAAGCCGCATCACAAAGAGCAGTTTCCCAGATTCAGACTTGCCCCAGATTGACTCCCGATTGCGCCCGACTGCAGTCCATCCACACGACCTCGCCGACACATCACCCACGGTCGGCGCTATCTTTGCAGTCTTCTTCTGTTTCAGGATATCTCTTTACATCTCCCCAAATCGATCGCCAACTTCCTCGATCGATCCTCGAGCTCGACCATTTCGGTATCTCGAACATCACGAAGTTGACACCTCCTCGATACAGCTCTCTACCATCCCCTCCACGATCAACACTGCTGGCAGTGTACCCACGACCTCTCTAAACACCCGATGCGACACACAATGTAAAGGGAGTGGCCGCGCCGAGTCGTCCGAAGCCGTCTAGATCCCACATCTGGACCTCATATCCTCCCTTTATCCTCGACCCCAACCGCTGACCAGCATCTTCGATAAACCTCTCACATCTCCTCCACATCTCCTCCACCTCCACAATGCAGCCAACACGGCCACCCCGGGGCCCCGGAAGCTTCTCCCCGCTGAGACCGCCGTCTCCGTTGCCAACGCTGTCAACATCGCCCTCGGCAGCTTTGGTCGCAGCCGCAGCCGCCAGCAACAACTCCTCTCTCAACATCAACAATGACGATACAAGCGGACACCGTCTGTCGGCTCTGCCGTCGCCTCTCAACATTAACAAAGTGCGCCAGCCGATGCATTACCAGCAGCAGCAGCAGCAGCAGCCTCCTCCATTACAAACACAGCACACACAGTCACAGCCCGGCATCACAGTCAGCACGCCGACGACACAGTATGCGCCCAGCAATACAAACACACCACCCGCAGCACACAGCAACTTCTCACGGCCAACACCCGTGACGGCTGCTGTGGCTGCGGCAGCCGCTGCTCGCCAAAATGCAGCCGCGACAGCGGCAGCGTCGGCAGCGGCCGGTGGCGGAGGAGCAGGACTCAACGTCTCGGCCGGCGAGACTTTGAGAGCTGTGTCGCCTCTCACACTGCCCGCGTCCAACGACAAGTCAACTTCTGGGAGCACCGGAAACCCCACCAGCCCCATCTCCTCTTTCAAGCCCTCACACTCGCGCCGACACTCGCAGGCGGCCGGCCTCTTTGACGTTTCGCTGCCCTCGACCAACGGCGGCGGCAGCCTGTCGCAAGTTATTAATGCCCAGCAGCAGCACCAGCAGCAAAACTCGCGACCATCGTCGCGCGGAGGCGGAGTTGGAGGAGGTGTTGGCGGCACATCGCCTCTGCCCGAGCAACGGCGGGAGATGAGTGCGAGCCAGATTGCGGCTCAAGCGGCTGTTCTGCATCACAAGCAGGGATCGCCAGGACAAGGACAAGGAGGAACCTCACCAGGGCAAGGGTCGGCCAAGCTGACGCCGCAGCAGCAACAGCAACTACACCAGGCACAGCACTCGCAGATGATGCAGCAGCAGCATGGCCAGCATCAACAACACCAGAGCCAATATGGGCAGACACCCTCTCTCCAGCAACAGCACTCTCTGCAGCACCAGCAAGGACCACCTCAGCACTTGCTACAACACTCTCGGCAACGGTCACAGACGGTGCCTGCACCAGGAGAATCTTACGACGCCATTGCGGCTGCATCGAGCACGAACAACAAACGCAGTAGCGGCGGTCCTCTGGCACCGCCTACTTTGAGTTTGACGGAAGCCAGCGCTCCGCGTGAAAGTGGTTTCGGCAACCAAACCTACCACAATGGACTGCTGGGCAGTCACACCTCGGCCGCTCAGACAGCAGCGAGTGTCGTCTTTTCACGGTCGGGTGCACCGCCTTCGCCCAAGATCGCGTCCCCCAACTCGCCAAAACAGCCCCAGCAGGCCCATCAGCAATCACAGGCCCAAAATGCACCCCTACCTCCTCCACCACCTCCACCGCCCGTGCCCGAGAAAAAGGCCGAAAAGTCTAAGGTCAAGCTCTTCTCGCGGCCGGGCAAGATCTCGACGAAAGGTGACGCCAAAGAGAAGCCCTTGCCGAGTCCCAGCAAGATGGGCATCTCGTCCGCCCTGGCCTCGCTTCAGAGAGCCAATTTTAGTACGACCAGCCTCGACTCGTCCAGCCAGTCGTCCTTTTACACCCTAGGGAACTCGTCGGCTGCCACGATTCGGGCCACCGACAGTGGTCTTGGACTGGGCCTGGTCGGCACGAGCAGTGGTGCAACCTTGGGTGGACAAGGAGCTGGTGTTGGCGGTGGCGGTCTCGGCCTTGCCAACACTACGACTGGCGGTGCCCCATCGTTCATTGACAAGGAGCCCCTCACCAACGTCAGCACCGGCAAAGAGGGTAAAGAAGGCAAAGAGGGCAAAGAAAAGAAGCATCACTTCTTGTCCCGTCAAAAGCATAAGCTCAAGGACAAGGACGACTTCCACTTGCCGCTGTCCTCGGCCGCCAGCAACTCCCGACCGACCGATCCCAATGCACCACGCAGTCTCTACAATTTTAGTCTGCCGCCCAATAGTCCCGGGCCGGCATCCACTACCTTCAAGAGCATGAGCGGTCTGGACTTGCGGCATGGTGGGCGGGCCCTGCGGGACAAGAAGAAGGACAAGGAAGACAAAGCTGCAGCAGCCGCCGCCGCCGCCGCAGCCAGCGCCGTCAATATCATGGGCGCCGGCAACGGCGACTATGTTCGGTCCGCCAGTATCGAGCTCGGCGGCGGCATGGGCATGGGCATGGGCGGTGGCGGCGCCGGTAGTGTCCAGGGCGACGTCTGGCCCGGTCCGGGCAGTTTTGGGTCGGGTGGTGCCGGTCTATTGGCTGACCAGGCCGTCGATGCCGCCAAGTACGGGTCCAGCAATTTGAGCTTGGACGACGCCTGGCCCTACCTCAAGGCCAAGCTGCAAGTCATCTTTGAGGGCGAAGACCTGCGCATCCCTGTCGAGCTGCTCAACCGTGTTGTCGTCATGCACATCCAGTACTGCATACAAAGACGGTCGCCCAACATTATCCTGGAGGATTTGCGCGATCTACTGACAATGGGCTTCGCCTCCCTCGACCGCACGCTGCGCAAGACCCCCGAAGACCGCCTGATCCCGGCTCTGGTCGAGCTCTGGATATTTACCTTTACGAGCATCCTGCCCTACATGCAGGCCGTCTTCTTGCCGCTCGATCTCGAGTTTGCGGGGACCGGTACTCTCCTCACACCGGAGCAAGCGCGCGACTTTTGGGGCGGCGTGACAGCAGCGCCGTCCACTACTACATCGACGACATCACCCGCCGTCGCTCCCGTCTCGGCCGTTTTGGACGTCCGCCGACTGGTGCTCGCCTCTTACAGAGACACCGTCATCCTCCCACGCTACGATACGTTGAAACCCATCTTTTCCCGTCTCTCGCTCGAGTTTTTGCCGCAGTCGCTCGCCAGTATGGCCATGGCGCGGGCGTCGCCTACCAGCATGATGATGAGCAGTGGCAGTTCCATGAGTGGTGGTATGACGGGTGGATCCAAGCCTATCCCCATCCAACAAAGACCGGGCAGGTCAAACTCTTCCTTGACCGCTGCTGCCCATAGTTACGGCAGTTTCGGCAGCAGTTTCCAGCAGCAACAACAATACTCCACCTCGCCAGGAACGACGGACCGTCCTGGTACAGCCATGTCGTTGGATCCCAGTACAAGCTTCACCTCGAGTGCGACTACTCTCAATAATGGAGGCGGCGGCAACGGTAGCGGCAACGACTCCGCCTCTGCCAGCGGCAACCGTTCCCGCGCCATTAGCAACGTCTCCTTTGCCAGCAGCAACGAGCCCCGGCCGTCCTTTTCGAGCTCAGTCAGTGGCGGTGCTCCGACCACCACCACCGCGACGAGCAACGGCGGCCCACCTACATCCTCTGGCGGCGTTTCTCTTTTGGGGAGCGTCCGCGAACAGAATGTCGAGGACAGCAAACAGGTCACGGAAATGGTCGGGCGGATGCTGCAGTGCATGAGCGTGTTGGCGGGTGTCGGCGTGGCCGGAGATACTGCCAACGCCGCCGGCGGCGACGGTGACGAAGGCAACAAACGTGTCGAAGAGTTGAGTCGCTTGTTGAAACTGAACTGGCTCGGCCGCGGACGGACAGGACGGAACCGGCGAGGCATGGTCGGTGGAAGGGTGAAGCGAGGAGCAGGGACTCTGGCAGGAATTGGAGGAGGTGGAGGAGGAGTTCCTACAGCCCCGGGTGGCACCGCCGGCGACTCGTTCTCGAGACAAGGACTCAGTGTGGCCTAGGGAGCCTGGGGTCTGTTTCGACGGCGATGGTAGGCTGGTGGAGTGATGATCTAGAGCTGATGTTTGATATGCAGCAATTTCATGTTGTGTCATGTACAGTACAATATCGTATGTATCTACTGGTCACGGTGTTTGGTGTTTTCTGTTTGTATACTGTCATGGATCATTTATATTTACGGAGTACATTTGAACACGGTTTATGGCAAATGTTTGGAAATGAAGTTTCGAAAACATATTTCATTTGATATCTATCCAAGTCGACAGGTGAACAACGCACTCCATCAACATCCCCCCCATCCATCTCTTTCTATATCATATCGTCATTTCGTCGTTCGTATTACGCATTACCTGTAAAAAGTCTTTGCCGAATGTTAGCAAGATGTCAAATAGACTGTAGTAAACAGACAGCAGCACGTTGTAGTGTAAGACAAATAAAAGTAATGATTTGGTTCTTTGATCAGACATCCAAGGAAGTATTGCTTTGCCCTCATATGCATCCAGTAGACATTGGCTCATCTACTTGGACGGATGCTCAAGTGGAAACTGCGAATGTAGGAATAATTTTCATCATAAAGAACCGGGGATAGGAGAGAAGTGGTGGTATTGTATATCGTGTGTGTTGTGTATATTATCTCGCGCTTTTTCGAGGTATGTAGACTGACCTATTGTTTCGATACGAGGGCGATGAGGTCTCGTCCTCGTCTTCACGGCCAGCCGTGGAAGATACTGTTCTGTTGTACACAAGACATTGTGACGACTATCTGGTCAGCAGGGTTCGCCTTTGAAACGAAAGTTGTCAAGCGAAAAGTGCTAATGGAAGGCGGCTCAGACGCAACAATACTGGCACGTAACAAGCTGCGCCCCCGTAGGAACGAGCCCGAAAACATAACAAGATTTCTTCATGGGCGATTCGGTTGGGAAAAGAAGACGTGTGTTTTGGAATGTCATCATGGCCGTGGGGGGAAGAAGTGAAGTGAGGGCAGATGTGTGTTGTGGTAAGTGTTGCGATGGACAAGAAAAAACTCACGATTTGGATTCAACCAGAGACGACGAGCTGCACGCGTTAATAAAAGCACAAGCAAAAGAATGCAACAAACAAATCGTCTGCGCGATACGCAATATGCGTTGCTACTTGCGTGCAGCTTGGTGTCGAACTCTGGTTGTTGTTTGGTTGGGAGAAAAAAAGAGAGAGGAAGGGAAGAAGAAACGTGCAGATTGGGGATGCAGAAAAAATTTATAGCTGTTTTCTCTCCAAAATAAATTTGGGTTCTGCCACCATCGAACCTTCCACTCTTCACCGCCTTTGAACTATCTCTAGCGCGTCGCCCTTGGAGCCAGATGGGCCTACTAAATAGGGACGGGACGGGAAAACTACTTACCGAGAAACGATTGATGATTAAGACTTCTATACATGGCCCCACTTCTCCTGATGGCCCAGACCATTGAATTTGGATTGGAGCGTCGGGCCGTCAACTGCAGGGCCCCAACACGTTCCCAGCCACCGCGTGAACATTTCTTTCCTTTTGTCGACGACGTGCTTGAGATTGAGGAACATGAAAACGTGTGACGCGAGTTCAGATTCTGTGATTATGCTATCATACAGAATAATACGATGCACAGTCTGATTATTGAGGAAGCTTATGGAATTTTAGTACTCTGTAAAGAGGAAAGAGCTAGATGGGAAAGAATGGGATGTGTTCATACTGTGTAAATAGATGTCCCGTTCCTGCTTCAAGCTTCAACGATCCTTGACCTCCCACAAGGTCCTTCCAAATCCAGAGCAAACGCGTCTGCATCGCACAAAATAAAACACTGCACAGCCAGACAGACAGCGTTGCAAACGCACAAACGCGCCTCTTGTTTCCAGATATTCATTTCCCGTTTCCTTCCAGACCGGGCCGTCAGCAGAAATTCCCGTAGACTGGATGACTGAAAATTACGGCGCTTTATCTCAGAGTTCTCGAGCGAATGCGAGCGCGAGCACCATCGGTCGCTCCTGCCTCTCCACTCCCGTTCTCTCAAATCCCCGTTCGCACCTTCTCTCTTCCAGAGTCAGCTCTCGTGCTCGCATTTTCTTTCTCCTTTCACTCAAGTCGTCTTAAAACGTGTCACCGCTTCTACGTTCTTCCGTATTCGCCTGATCTCTCACTTTACCTTTTAGCTTTTGACCGTTTTGTTCTTCTCTGGTTCTGTTCTCCGTCTGTTCCCATTCTCTGACAAAAACAAGGCTCTCACAACCCCCTGTTTGTCGCGGATTCCTGCATCCCCCTCCCTGTCCCGTTTGCTGTCCCATTTTGCTGTCAATTTTGCTCGCCGATTGCACCCTCCTTGAGATTCATCCCCCAATACAGCTCTGGTGGATCTCACCTGCTGTCGCCGTTGCTCGCTCTTGCCTTCCCCATACTGGTGCTACCCATTTTCTGCTATTTGCACCATCGTAGCTGCCTGTGCGACATACTACTACCAGTCCTTTTTCTGCTTCTTGCCTTTCTTGCCTTTCTTGCAATGTCCCGTAGCTGCCTTGCAACTGCCTCTCGATTGCTAATCGTGCACAGAAATCTATTGAGGACTCCCTCGTGCCTTCCTTTGAATGTCCGAACTAGAGCCAGGCACTTGCAAAGATACTCCGTAGAAGCCCTCTGGTACACCATTGCTCTTACCTCGTGCTGTCGACTTCCTTTTGCCCCAAGCTGTTGCACCAGAAGAGTGAAAAGTTTTGCTTCCAACCCAATTCCCACCTTTCCCCCTTCCCTCCCCTTTTCTTCAGCTTCATTTTTGGTCGTTTTGATCTCTTTCGACCTCCCTTTTCTTCCTCCTTCGTCTCGCCATATTCTTCTCATGTTCCCCGTTCCCGTCTGCAAAAGACGCTGTCGACTATCTCCCGCAGGAGCCACCCTTGCTGCATTCTGTTAGTGGCCGCTGGTCGGGACCCCCATTCCCGAATTATCGCTGTTGTTTTTTACGCCATCAAATTTCCTAGTCAACTTTGGGCCTGGTCTCGCACCCTTCTCCGATCTTCTGTCGCCTGTCGCCTGTCTCTCAGACTCTCTCTGTCTCTTTCTCGCTCTCTCTCTCTCGCGCGCTTCCTTTCCCTCTCCCGCGCACCCACACACCCCCGTCATCCCGCTATCCCCTCGCCTGGTCGCCTCTTTTCCTCCACTCATCTCCCTAATTATCCCTTCAAAAGACTCTGTCAACTCTCTCTTCCAGCTAAACTGCTGCTAAACTTCAGTCTTACGCCCTGAGGCCCTCTCTTTCGTGGGCGATCATCGCCTTTTCCCGACACCTTCTCCTCGCTATCGCCCTCTCTCTTCTCTCTCTCTTTCTCAGCTCCGCCCTTCCCCTTGCATCCCCTTCTCTGATTTGGCTGCTTCTTTTCTTCTGTCGCACGTTTCTTCTTCTCTCTATCGCGGGATCCGTGACAGTCGCTTTTTTTGCTTCATTTTTGCGCTTATTGGTAGGCTTTGTCAAAAGAGCTAAAAAAACCGGACAAGGGAAAAGAAAAGAAGAGCCAACGGTCCAGCCGTTTCTCCTTCCCCTGCAGCCATTTTTGCTCTCTCTATTTTCCTGGGGCCGTTCCCTACCGAATAGGTTGTCGCGCTCCTCCTTTTCTGCCTTTTCTGGCTCTCGACCCCCTACCTTTGCTCTCCCCCCCCCCCCGTTTTCGTTTCTCACGTTTCGAATCCCGCACCACACACAGAACCGCACCCTGTGGCGCGCTTTGGCAGCAATTTTTCTTTTCTTTACGATCTTGTCACCATATTCATTCTTTTTCGCAAAAATATAGATTTGCTTGCGACAACGAAGACAATAACGGAGGACTTTATAACGCCATTTTCCGCGATAACTGCCGAGTGCCCCCTTCGGGATTCCCTAGCGAAAGCTCGCAAAGCCGCGACTGAACTGAAATCGGTTTTCCCTCGACACGACCGGCTCCATCTGCCAGCCTCCCTGAGTCTTTCTCCATCTCGACTCTCGTCTTTCTTCCCATCTTCCATCAGCGCACATTCGCAATTTCGGTGTCGCAAACGAATTCGATCCGATCTTTCATCTCCGACTCCTTGCCACTATCCTTCCATCGACGAATTCATCCATCTCCTCGACCCCGACCCCCTTACGACTTTCCGCGAAAACGCTCCTCGCATGCGATAAGTCCGACTGCGCGCGCAGCATCGCAATCACCAGACCTATTTCTCTCCTTTCTCACCATTTACCCCCGCCGAACATTGCCCTCGCTGCCTTTCAACCGTTTTGGGGACGATTAGATTAGGCCGCGCGCGCGTAGTACACAGCAAAGATGGCGAGCATGGGACCTGCCTTTTCACCACACCCAGGCGCGATGCAACAGCATCCTGGCGTCCCTCAGGGACATCCAGGCCTGGCCCCCGGCATGGCTCATAACCCGAGTCAGCCCGGCCAGCCCGGCGCCATCCCCCAACACCTCGCTGCGCAGATGGGTGTCTCGGGCCCAGGAGGACCTCACATCAACCCGGCCGCCATGATGGCTGCAGGTATGCCGCCAGGCGTCAGCGGTCCGGGCGGCCACGGTATCCAACATATGAGCCCTCAACAACAGGCAATGATCTTCCAGCAGCAGCAGATGAGCCACATGGCGTGTACGTTGTCTTCAGTCTTTATCCTCTTTATCCTCGTCCTTTGTTTTCATGGCGATAGCCACTCGCGTCTGCTCACAGTTACTAACGATGTCCAGCAGTCAACAACCCTGCGCTTCAGGCACAGCTGCAACAACAACAAAGACTTGCCCAGCTCCAGCAGCAGCAGCAGCGCCAAACACAGCAGATGATCATGCAGCAGCAGCACCCCGGCATGTACAACCCGAGCATGATACAGGCCAGCCAGATGGCCGCGCTCCAGAGACGGATGGGTCAGCAGGGCGGCGGTCAGGATCCGCGCGCCCAGGCTTTGATTGCTCAGCAGAACGCCATCTCGCAACACCAAATGAACAACCAAGCACACAACCCGAACCACCTCCAGGTCCAGCAGGCACAACTTGCCGCGATGCAGGCGCACCAGCAGGCCCAGCAGCAACAGCAGCAGCAGGCCCAGGCTCAACAGGCCCAGCAGGTTCAGCAAGCCCAGGCCATTGCCACGGCCCAGCAGCAGGCTCAGCAAGTCCAGCAGGCCCAGGCACAGCAGGCCCAACAACAAGCACATCACCAGCAGCAGCAGCAGCAGGCTCACCAGCAGGCGCAGCAACAGGCACAACAGCAGGCGCAGCAACAGGCTCAGCAAGTCCAGCAGGCACAGCAAGCCCAGCAGGCCCAGCAGGCCCAGCAGGCAGCACAGCAGGGCGGTCCGGGCCAGCCCGGTCAACCTGGCCAGCCAGGCCAGCAACAGCAGCAACAGCAGCCTGGTGGTATCCCGGGACAGCCGGGCCAGCCTGGTCAGCCGCAAACACCTCAGCAGGGCGGTCAGCAGCCTGGTGGCCCGCCGCCGCAGAACGCCGGTCCCCAGGGTATGCAAGTCCAGATGCCTCCGCAGATGGCCGGCCAACCCGGCCAGCCAGGCCAGCAGCAAGGCCCCGGTCCTCAGCAACCCGGGCAAATGCAGCAGCATATGCCTCAGCACATTACGCCCCAGATGCAGGCACATATGCAGCAACAAATGATGCAGCAGAACCCTCTTGCGTTGCAGCATGCGCAGCAGCAAATGGCTGCCGCCCTTCAGCAGAAGCGCGAGCCGCTCCGGATGCAGTGCCTGCTGCGGTTAACCCAGTTCAGTGAGGCGCTTGGCTCGTTCCCTGGCTCCAAGGGCAAGGAGGATGTCGCCTACTGGGTCGAGTTTGTTAATCGCTTCTTCTCGCCCCTGGGTGTCTTCCGCCACTCGATCCACATTGTCGACGGCGAGGAGAAGACCAATAAGCAGTACGAGATCCCCTGCTCTGCTCTAGCGCGGTACTTCCACACCTACTTTGAGAGCGGCGTCAAGAAGATGCAGTTTGTTATGGACAAGGGCTTCACCGAAAAGCCCATCCAGAGCGACCGCTTTTTTGTGGAGAACTCCAAGGCCAGCTTCGTGCAGTGGTTCACCAGCGGCTCGCAAGTCGTCTCGAGCGGCTCTGTCCGCGTACAGTTTGATGCCGAGCAAAAGTTTGAGCTCTTCGAGTTCAGCTGCGACGAGCATGAGGAGTTCTTGCCACGCAAGATGGTCATTGAGGCTGCGAAGCCTGGCCACAAGTGGATCAAGGAATGGCGGAGCATGAACCTGGGCGACAGCAAGCAGTCTCCCGAGATGAGCAAGAAGGGCAAGGTCAAGCAGATGAAGTCGCCCCAGAGCATCCCGCCGGACTTGCAGCTCCCTCACTCGAGCATCAAGGAGAGTGTCGGCATCACCGAGGCCGTCAACCAGTTCCTCGAGGTAAGTTGCACGCGCACTACCGATATGACCTCCAACGCACACAACATACAGAACCGTTTGGACTAACACCGGTGTTAGGTCGTTGAAGTCATGGGACACATGACGCCGCTCTTCAGCTACAGCCACGAGAACCCGAGCTTGACGGCATTCAGCACACTCGACCAATACGTCCAGAACGTGATCCGCGCTCCCGCCAACAACATCAACGTCAACGGCCAAGTCGTCATGCAGCAGGGCGGCCCACGGACACCGGGTATGGGCCAGTTCCCCATGGGTGCCAGCCCGCACATTGCCAACCTTCCTCCCCCCGGCTCGCCTCACGTTGTGGGTAGCCCGGCTGCCGGCACGATGCAGGCTCCCGCCATGCACCCGTCGCAGAGCCAGCAAGGCACCAACTCCAACGGTCCCAGTGCAAATACCTCGCCCGCGGGCACGAAGCGGAGACGGCCGTCCGGTGTGAAGCTTGAGGACGACATGAATGGCGGCCCGACATCGGTACCGACACCCGGCAACCCGCAAGTCAACAGTCTCCAGGGCAAGGCCAAGCCGCCAACACCCCGGATGCAGAAGAAGCAGAAGGTCAATGCGTCATAGGGTGCCCTTAGCTTTGCCTTTTGGGGTGTCTGGGTTGTTTAGGTTGTCGTGTGTACGCTTACGTGCTGGTTGTTGGCTGTTGACATTTATTTGTATTTGTGTATTGTTTCTTCTTCCGGGACTTCAACAGGACTGCAGGTTGTATCTTGTTGCATGCTTCCGCCTTGCATGGCCTTCATCTTGTTCGATTTCTTCTCACCTTACCCTCTGTTTTTGTTTTTGTTGCTTTCTCGTCTTTCGGTCGAGTTCTTTTCTTTGCCCCATTTTTTCTTCGCGCTGCAAAATGATGGCGGGATCAAAAAGGTCGGCGTCGGGTTATCTTCTATTTTCGTTTTCTTCTTCCTCCTTTCTTCACATTATCTTTATTTTATGGGAAATTTTTCGGGTGGGCTTTGCATGACTGCTTTTTTTCTGCCTTTTGCCTTTTGTTTGTCCTTGCTGCGTCTTCTTACTCGTTAAACACACAACCGCGTTCTGGCCTCCTACCTTAAATATATCATTTTCGATTGGGTTGGATAGGATGGGGAGGAGGCCTTGTTGCATTTTTGTCAGTGTTTCTTTACTTGTTTTCGTTTGCCGTTCCTGTTGTCATCTTGTTCACTATTTTACTGCTTTTTTCTCGGGTTCGTGGCCTATGTTCCGTTTACCGTTTGCTCTATTATACTATTTCTCATCTCATCAGTTTGTTTCTAGTTTGACCGTCTCGGGGTGGCTGGGTTTGATTTTTCTCTGCCCATTATACTCGTTTCTTGGAAATTCAAGTCCTCTTTCTCGCATTTGTTCCTTTTCCCCATCTCGTGGTGTCTGCATTCTGTTGTATGGTGGAGATTAAGCGCGTTTGTTTTATTTTAATTAATTCAAAAGTCGATTTGTTGAACGATTCCAAAATGATATTGGTTCGTGATGGTAGTGTTCTTATTTCAAAAAAATGAGAAGAAAGAGAAGAAATGTAAAATGCAGGGAAAGTAAATAAACTAAATAATACATTTGATGTAAAATCTTTCAAAAATGTAGAATAAATCTAGGGTCCACGACAAAATCTTGCAAAAATTTAGAAAGTACCTGCCCAACCGTTCAAACTTCAAAAGTGAATGCTTTTTGCAGAAAGATTGCAATTACACCACACACTCAACCACCACAACCATATGCATAAGGCTGCCGCGCTAAATTTGGCAGTCCACATAGGTTTTCAAGCAGAACAAAGCTGGGAGCTGCTGCTTGCTTAATATTTGCCACCCTTCGAGCTCTCAACACGTGACTGTTCCCGTTGGGCGAAGCACACACAAAAAAGGAACACGAGCTGTTTGGTTTACTTTGAAAGAGGTCATGGGTTTTAGAGACGTCACGGGGAAGGCAATAAGGGAGCGGAAAGTCGATAGACGATAGAGACAAAGAAAGGCCAAGGCTGCGTTTTGATGAAAGAGGCACGCATGTCTATTCTTACGTGCAGGGATGCTAGAACAGACTAAAAGGGGATTCATTCACTCTGCCAAAAGAAGGTTATCGAAAGTGAAGTCCGAACAGGCTACCAACTTGAGTCGAAAAGATGACAAGGCTGAATGGGAAAAGGACAAGGCAGTGCTCGCAGCTGCAGGGAATAAAATAGTGCAGAAAAAATACTGGAGAATGCCGTGGACAGGCACACACCCACACCTTACTTGGCGGTGTAGCTCCGTTCTCTTCCTGGCCTAGAACTGAGGCAGCGGTGTCAACAGCGGTGTGAAAGCAAACTCTGATGAAGCTCTCGAACAGCTGTCTTTAACCCTAGCTGGAGGTTGGTTCTTGTTGCCTGTTGACGAGAAAGTGAGGCCCTAATGAGGAGGCACCCAGGACATGGACAACATCACATACACAGCAACGAAGAAGAGAAAGTAGTAAAAAAAATGGTAAAAAAAGTGTTATCCCTTCGATTTCCCAACGCCAGAGGTGACGGTTCGCGCCGTATTAGAGCTCACCATCCCTCGTCATAACAATAGCAAGTAGAAGCGTAGCAAAGTAGTAAAAAGGAAATACAAGAAAAAGACTGATCAGGAACAAATCATCGACGATTCAACAGAACATAACCCAGGTCAAGCCGTTCGTCGCGACAGAGGGAAAATCAAAGACAAGGAAACGAGAAAACAAGAAAGCGCTGAATGGTATCCTGCTCAAGCCTCCTCGCCGAACGTGTTCTCGCCCGAGTACTGGATGTAGAGGAAGCTGCAAAAGGTTAGTAACGTGTATATTTGGATTTGTTCATCGGGGGCGGGGACTCACCCATCCTCATCCTTGTGCTCTTCGTAAATGCTGGACATCAGGGCAGCAGTGGGCGGCAGGGTCTCGTCGACAAAGATGAAGATGGCCTTCTCGGGGGCCAGCTTGATGCGCTTGCGGATAACATAGACGAACTGGCCGACGGTCAGGTCTGCGGGTACAAGGTACTTCTTCTTGTCGATGGTCGCAATCTCGCTCTTCTCGATCTTCTCGCAGATAACCTGGTTTTGTCAGTTGGATGCTAATGGTAAACTGAGAGGGTGATGGAGGAGACATACGGGAATCCGATCGGTGTACTTCTGGCGGATGCGTTCGGCCTCGGCCTTGCGCTTCTCAAAGGGGTGCTCGTCCTTGAACTTGGAACGCATCGTCACGGGTGTCGGGTGCTGTTTTTCGGAAATTTTGGCGGTGTTGAGAGGGTTGTCGATGTAAAAAGTTGTTGATGTTGTAGGAGGAAGAGAGGTGAAGAAGGGCGGCGCTCAAAGGAAAGGCGGGAGAGATGACGAGATAGGCAGCGAAAGTGGGGTGGATCCTCAGGTATTAAAGGTGTGCGGGTCGCGGGGGGAAGAGAGTGTTGCGTGTCTCGAAAAGGGCGACGACGATAAAACAGGTCGGTCGGTGTTGATGGTTAAAGTGATGGAAGAGGACGAAAAACAGGAGAAGAGAAGAAAAAGAGGAAAAGAGAAGAAGAGGAAAAGGAGAGAAGAAGGAGAGAATAGGAGTAGATTACAGAAGGCAGGAGAAGCCCGAGATGACTCGGTTTTGAGCGGTTTGGGCGGCGGCGGTGCCTCCTTCCCTGGATGAGCCAAAAGGGCGGGAAACGGCAGGTGTGGGTCAGGTGATACAGGGAGGATGACGAGTTGGCAGCCTAATCACAGAGAGAAGAAGCGGGGGAAGGTGTGAGGGTGACCACTATCACTGGACTGGGGTGGGAAGGCGCGGGCGGTGATAGCATACTTTGGACGCGCTGGCCATTTGGTAGCTTGAGTGGAAGGTGCAATTTAGGGGGGGCGAGGGAAGGGGCGACGGTGCGGCAGAGAGCATGTTGTGTTTCTGTGTTTTCTGTGTTTGCCTTACTTTAAGTCTACATTCTTCACTGGCTCACTGGCTCACTGGCTTTGCGCGAGAAGGCGCTCTGGCGACGACATCTCTCAGCGGCTGCAAACGCCATTCTCAGGCTTCCTAGACGAGTGGCTCTTATCCAGCAGCCAACAGGTGCCCTTTTGCGGCTTGTGATTGGTCCATTGTCAATACACGTGACCCACTCTAAGTTGTCGACTCCCGAGAATCGCATCGAAGACAGAAAGACGAAGACAAGCTCCTGTGCCACCGCTGTGGTCATTTGGTCAGCAGCACAGAGCCTCGACATTCCTCGTCCGATGACAAATACGCGGGGCGAACGCAGACAGCTCTGCTTTGGATTGTATTCTGTATTTAAAATCAACATAGGCAGAGAAGGCCTCACTGAACGCCATCGACAGAATGAGTCTTTGGCCGGCCAGAAACCCACAATCTTGGCTGGCCAAGGCGATAAGAGAGTTAAGAAGAGTCAAGTACAGTCAACAGAGGGTCAAGAGAATGCCCAGTGTGCCTGTGCTTGCAGGGATGCAGCCATGACGGGATCCTCGCTGGGTCAAGCCTCGTTCTTCTCGCAGCTCACATGGTCCGCAAGCCAGAGACCATCTGCCATCTGAAGGTGCGACTGTATAAATACATAACATGTGACACCTACAAAATTATGCCACTATCCGGGCACGGCATTAAGACGCCGCCGCGCCGGCCCCGTCCACCAACACGACAGAAGCGACTCCTCTCAAGACCCAAAAGGCGACCAAAAGAGGGAACGCTTCAACGGATCCTCGACGCCCATTGGCAATTGTGACTGGCCAGAAGCTCGACTTTTCCGACTCCTCTGGATCCTTTGGCCTCTGTTGCCAAAACATCCGATCCTCAGCAGACGGCACAAGGGGACAGAATCGCCTTTGAGGATCTGGCCCGCTCGAAAGCCCAGTTTCTTCTTCTTTCTCCCTTTTGACACTTTTCAGGTACAAACTTCTCCGGCGGCGAATCAACGTTTGTTGAATTCGGAGAATAAAGCAGACGACCTTCTTCTGATCTCTTTTCTTTCATCAGAAGAAAACGAGACGGAATCGAGAACGGAACTGACAAAAAAGTGGACGCACCTGCCACCGGTGACGACACTATCGTTCGGTTTCTCTGCCCACCTCTGACTTTCACAGGCATTGGCCAGTCGGGTCTCGCCATATTGTCAATTCTTTTACTTTCTTTCACATCGCCTGTTCTTTTTATTCTTTACTGTCGAGGACATCGTATAAAGACTGACCATGGCGGCGTCACGGCATGCGCTGTGTCTTGCGGTGCAGGGCAGACACACCGCTGCACGAATCGCGACCAACAGCCAGAAACGAGGCCCTTCTTCGACCTTTTTCACGTCCACGACCCGGCGAGCATTCTCTTCGTCGACTTCGTCTTCGTCTTCTTTCACATCGTCCTTCACACCCGCGACCTCGATCGCCGTCGCAGCAGCTGGCCTTGCCATTGGCGGCGGCCTGTTCGCATACAATATGGTAGGCTACAGTCCCCTCTCTCAGAATTAATTGGGTTAACTAACGCACAAAAAAGGCTATCGAGGAACCCATCCGCTGCGACTCGCCGACACTGGCCGAGCGCGATGAACAGACCCGCCGCGACGCCAACGGCAACATCACCGAGCAGTCCCCCATGCGTCTGCGCATGGAGAAATTCATCAAGGAGCAGCAGCAGGCCATCATCAAGGGCCTCGCCGAGATTGAGAATGGCGGCGGCGTGGCGACCGTCGGCGGCGCTGTCGAGGGCAAGGGCGACCGCCCGGCGCGCACGTTCCGCCAAGACGAGTGGCAGCGAAAGGAGGGTGGCGGCGGTATTACCTGTGTGCTGCAGGACGGTGTCGTGTTTGAAAAGGCCGGTGTCGGTGTCAGCGTTGTCTACGGAAAGCTGCCCAAGGCCGGCATCTTACGGATGCGCGCCAACCACCGCAACCTGGGCGGCGCGGGCGGCGACGACGACATCCCCGAGTCGCTCGAGTTTTTCGCCGCCGGCCTGAGTCTGGTCGTGCACCCGCGGAACCCAATGGCACCCACCGTCCACCTCAACTACCGCTACTTTGAGACGGCCAATCCTGACGGTACCCCCTCCGGTGAGGACGGCACAGGTGCCTGGTGGTTCGGTGGCGGTGCCGACCTGACGCCCAGCTATCTGTTTGACGAGGACGCCATCCACTTCCACAAGACCTTGAAGGACGTCTGTGACAGACACAGTAAGAGCTACTGGCCCCGCTTCAAGAAGTGGTGTGACGAATATTTCTACAACAAGCACCGCCTCGAGAGCCGCGGCGTCGGCGGCATCTTCTTTGACGATCTCGACGAGAACTCGGGCGGTACCCCCGGCGAGGGCCCTACCGACAAGGAGAGCCTGTTTGCCTTTGTGCAGGACGGTCTGAAGGCCTTTTTGCCGTCCTACGTGCCCATCATGGAACGCCGCAAGGACATGCCGTTCACGGAAGCCGAAAAGGAGTGGCAGCAGATCCGCCGGGGCCGCTACGTCGAGTTCAATCTGGTGCACGACCGCGGCACGTCTTTTGGTCTCAACACACCGGGCCCCCGCGTTGAGAGTATCCTGATGAGTCTGCCGCTGACGGCGAGCTGGAAGTACATGTACGAGCCGGCGCCCAAGAGCCGTGAGCAGCGCCTAGTGGATGTCCTGCGGAATCCGCGCGAGTGGGTGTAAATGCGACCGTCACAAAAAGTGTAGAGAAAAAGTCATTAATGTACATAGAAAGTGTAATGCATACGTTTGAATGAAGTAATGTGTATAACAGCGATACGTGGTTGATATCCTGTTCAGTATGGCGCTATTAGGCAGGTGCAGGATAGTGGAGACATATGTCGCCAAGTTAATACGCCCCAAAAGGGACAACTGACAACATACAATGACGCGTCGACAGCACCGTCTGACTTGAAATAACAAGGAATACTTTCAACTACTACAGATAATGAGATGAACCGACTTTCATGGTGACATGGCCGACCGTCCGGAGACGGCGCTGCCTGCGCCGCGGCAGGTTCTCGCCGAGATTATCAAATCGATTGCTTCAACGCCAGCAGAGACGATATCGACGACGACAGCCATCTCAGGGACGAGTGACGACTACAGACCACTTCTCGCTACCCTGCACGTCCTATTTCCGTCATTGATACTTCCTGCCCTAGATCTGCTCGACCGACGCCGAGTTGTTCGGTGGGGTGGTCCCAAGGCTCGCGGACAGCTCTTTTCAACTTCATCTTCACACCAACCATCTCTTTATCAAATACGCGGCGGCGGTGACCAGCCACATGTGGTCCATCTACGTGCATGGCATTGTACCTGTGCCTTTTTTGCACTACAGATGGCAGCGTCGACAGCTTTGACGACCAAGAAGGCGGACGGTTCGGAAAAGAAGCAGACGCAGCATCTAAAGGATGCCTTATCTCATCTGCCGCTTGCATTCAGTACGCCCCCATGCAAGCACTTACTGGCTTGTCTTTTAGCTGAAGAATGGGCGGCTCTGGATGCATACGTTGTTACTGGAGAAGAAGACGTGCCGGATACAACGGACGAAGGTGTTTGTTCCCCAGAAACGCTGGCAGGTATTGTGGCGGGTGTTTTATGAGTGTCTTTATCTGTTTGTGTTTATATCGCTCTCCATTTCCCTAGATATCTATGAACGCCCACAAGGCAACACGAACAAGACGAGAGAAAGAACAGCAATGAAATGAAATAAAAACGCAGTTCAATTGTACAATGTAGTTTGGTTTGATAGACGAGCCCAAGGGACGCCCACTGTATGATATCTCCTCTCCATAACCAGCCCTGCTTCTGCCTATTTCTTGCCTACTTCTTCTCCTTGTCCTCTTTTGCGTCGCCGTTAACGCCGTTGGCCTTGTCGTCCTTCTTGTCACCGTCCTTGCTACCCGATGCTGCAGCACCGTTGGGTCCGCTGCTCTCGCCGTTGGCGGCTGCCTCCTTCTCCTTCTTGGCCGCATCCTTTTCTTCCTGCTGCTGCCGGTTCTGGATCTTGTTCTCAATCAGGTCATGGAACGCCGTAATTGCCCGGATCAGCGAGCTCAGGTAGATGGCCATCAGCTGGTCGTTGGTCTTGATGCTCATGGCGTAGGCCAGGTCGCCCTCGCCGCCGCCGAGCGTCGTGGCTGTCGAGGGCGTGCCCGTGGCAGAGGCCGCCTTGGTCGACAGGTTGGGCAGCAGGTTGAACACGTCCTGGAGGTTGCCCAGGATCGCGTGGTTCACCGGCAGCTGGCCGTCCAGCACCTTCTTGAGGTACGTCTGGATGTCGCCGAGACGGTGGTGCAGGCCCTGGAGCGACTGTAGCTGGTTGGTCACGCGTGTCGAGAGCGTGCCAACGGCGACGTCGCGAATGTCTCTCAGCAGGTGCTCGACGCCAATCTCCTCGGCCTCTTCGGCCTCAATGATGGAGGGCGTGTGAACGAACGTCTTAGCCGTAGTCGTGCCGTCCTAGTCATGTAGTTAGCATTGTCGCCGTCGTCCGTCTCTCCATTCAGTCTGCCTGCCAGCGGGGGCTTACGTCTTTGATCTCCTCAACCGCAAAGTAGGCGTCCGTGGGCACGCCCGACTCCTTGGGCTGCACATCGATAATGACCAGCAGCGGATTCGGCGTGTAGCGCTTGAAGAGCTCGTTGATCTCCAGGTCGGACGCCCGCAGCTTCGGGCCCGAGTGGTACCAGCCTATTAACTTTTCGCGCGCATTGATCTTCTTGAACATGTCGTTCATCGCCTCAATGTAGTTGTGGTCTAGGTACCACACCGACGGGTCCTTGTCGTCCTCTTCAAAGGGGACCGCAAAACTGTTGGACACCCGCACGTTCTTGCTGTCGTTCTGCCCTAATAACACACCCACCACCCGCTTGTTTCGTGTCTTGGTGGCCGCGCTGCGGTTGAAGTGGTCAACCACCGACAGCAGCACCAGCGGCGCCACGGAGACATTGCGCGTCACTAGCGACAGCGTCTCGGCGGTCGTCGATGGCATGATGGAGGGTGGGGGAATGGGGTTGAAGCTGAGTTGAGATGGAGGTCGATAGAAGATGGATGGGTGGATGGAGGGGTTGGTCGAGCAATTGAGGTCAAAAGACCAGTGTGAGTCGCAGTACGATAGAAAAAGGCAACTCGTGTGTTCTTGGTCGTCGTAAACTGAGAGTCGTAAGGTTCGTTGATGGTCGTGGTTTGTCAGGAGTGTTGGCAGAAGATGTGTCGTCAGATCTGGCGATGCTGCAATGCTCCAAAATCGAGGTCCGTTTGGCTCGTTGGTCGTGGAAGGCACTGGTTGCCAGAGTGCTTGCGAGGCGTCGTACTGCTGAGGCTGCCTTTGGGGAGGTCAGTTCCTGATTCGGACTAGTGCCCCGCCACGCCTGGCTCCCAACAGCAGACACAAGTGACTAAGCATTATTTAACACGTGACCGCCAGGGACAGGTATTTCTCTCAGTCTCGAAACCGCATCTTCACAACAGTCATCTTTCACAAGCTGGAAAGAAAGCCAGGAATACACACGTCGTAAATCTGACCAGCCAAGCCTTGCATCCAGATCATCACTTACGTAGCTCTTGCACGAATCATACTCGCTTCCGTCTCTGCCCGTCTTTTCTCATTATCGTGCCCTGTCCTTTCTGTCGGTGTCCCTTCACCCGGGTTGCGGCCCCGACACAATTGGAAAAGCGAAAAGTGACTATAGAGAACTGCCAGTGAGACACGGAAAAGCAGAATGTTCTCAAGCCCTGTTTTGACGGCCAACTGTCGTGATATGGAGCACTCAATGTCCCCTGGAAGCTACCTCGGCGAAGAGGGACAGCTGCAAAGTGGGCAAGCTCGGGTAACTGGAGCAGCACAAGTTTTAGCCGGAAGTGGCATGAGGTACCTGTCTGCTCACCCTTGTACTTACTTGCTGCGATCTGCGCGCACAGGTACCCGTGAGCCGGACGGCAGTACCCCCGCCTGCTCTTGCGTGCTTCGCTCTTGCACTTTCTGCAGCGCCTGTTGCGGTTGCTGGCAACTGCTAACTGGCAGTCCTTAACTGGCAACAGCGGACCCCCCTGCCCTGGCCCGTTCTTGCCGCATTGGGGGGCGCCCGTCAGAACCACTCCCAGCAAGGAACCAGAGACCAATGCGCTAAAAACACTTTTTTTCTCTTCGCTCCTTCCCCCGAGATCGCATTGGTCTGTTGCTCTTGTTTCTTTGCTCCGACCCGTGGTGTCTCTTGCTGAGAAACAACACTCTCCACTTATTCCGTGGCTCGCTCCTGCTCTCTTTGTTACTTTGTACTTGCCCGGCACTTTTGCTTCATTTTCCCTCGTTCTCTTTTCCTCCTTCTCCTTTTCTTTCCCTCCTCTCTCGAAACTCATTCTTTCCACCTCCTCACCTCTCCACGTCCACGACCTTCTAGTCCATTTCTCCTCTGTCTCACCTCCGACCTTCTCCCCCTCCTCTCCTCCCCTCCCGTCCACATTCTCCAACAAAAATGGGTGCCATTGAGGACCAGGTGCAGCACCTGCACGACGTTGTCGCCCGCCTCGAGGGCCGCATCAAGGACCTCGAGGTCCGCCACCTGGGCGGCGCTGCTGCACCCAAGACGATTGACGAGATCCGCATGATCCTCATTGGCCCTCCCGGTGCCGGTACAGCTCCCCCAAACCCCCGGAGAAAGTTGCGCGAAGCTCGGACGAAGCTTGGCAAAGACTCGACGGAAAATGCGAAAATATGCGAATTGTTGCGAATTGGTTCGACAGCACACTAACTGTGCATAGGCAAGGGCACGCAGGCTCCCAAGATCAAGGAGAAGTTTGGCTGCTGCCACCTGGTATGTTAACCGACTGCGCGCGTTCAATTCTTTCTTTTTGCTCGACACCAGCTAACCACTCCCACCTCTCACTCCAGGCCACCGGTGACATGCTCCGCTCGCAGGTCGCAAAGAAGACGCCCCTCGGCCGGGAAGCCAAGAAGATCATGGACCAGGGCGGCCTGGTCAGCGACGACATTGTCATTGGCATGATCAAGGAGGAGCTCAACTCCAACCCCGAGTGCAAGGGCGGCTTCATTCTGGACGGCTTCCCCCGCACCGTTCCCCAGGCTGAGGGCCTCGACAGCATGCTCAAGGAGCGCAACCAAACCCTGCAGCACGCCGTCGAGCTGCAGATTGACGACGCCCTGCTGGTCGCCCGCATCACGGGCCGTCTCGTCCACCCGGCGTCCGGTCGCTCGTACCACAAGCTCTTCAACCCGCCCAAGAAGGAGATGACCGACGATGTCACGGGCGAGCCCCTTGTCCAGCGCTCCGACGACAACGCCGAGGCCCTGAAGAAACGCCTGTCTACCTACCACTCGCAGACGACCCCCGTTGTTGATTACTACCGCAAGACGGGCATCTGGAAGGCCATTGACGCCTCGCAGAAGCCTGGCCAGGTCTGGGACACGCTCCTGCAGATCTTTGACGGCGATGCCAAGAAGGCTGCCAGCAGCGGCAGCTCCATCCTCAACAAGCTGAAGAACTAGACGTCTCTTTTGAGAAAAAAAGGCGTGTAATAAAATTTTGACATAATTTTTTACATCTGTTTTCGAACACAAACGAAAAGCGAGATCTACTACGAGCTCAAACATCTTGGACACCGGGTTTCTCCCCTCGATCATAACTTGGATTTGGAAATGAGAGGTGAATGCTGGTGAACGAGATGGCTGTGCTCATTGAACACAAACAACTTACGAACAAAACGACATTCGGGCATGGGTGGGAACGGTGAGGAGCGAGGATGGGAAACGGGGCAAAAGTTTCAACGCAAACGTTGCCAGGAAGGGCGGTTTGGGCAAGGATGTGGGGATTGAAAGAGATCCTTTTCTTTCTTCCTCTCTCTGCAGCTTTGCTGTGTATTTTCTGTAAAAAAAACCTCTTTCAAAGGAAAAGCGAACAGGAGAGTAAAAAATAAATAAAACCACTATTGAACACACCGGCGGACTGCAACTGAAGTGCACCGCGTGTGACAACAAGAGACGAAGAAATAAAGACTTCCACAGCCTTGTCTGTGTCCAGAGGCACTGGCTGCACCTAAGAGACTGCAGTTCTCGTCCAACCAGACCTGCATGATGATGCCCACTCCTGACTGGGGAAGCTTCCACCAATCATCCCCATCTGCAGGCCACTACCTGCCTTTGCTGCCCTCTTTCTCGTTCAATATGCACTCGATCGAAATGTGAGAGGCGCGTGCTCTCTCGTATTGTCATCTTGCAACTATTTGCGCGGGGTTCGGGTTTTGAAAATCAAACATATTTTTCGTCCACATTACCGCACTATTTACACTATTTACACTTTGTCGACGCACATTTATTCTTCAACAGATTCCCCCCCTCCTACCAAAATGGCAGAGCCCGCATCTGCCTCCACATCCACATTCACCGCGGCTGGCGCAGCCTCACACTCGAACTCACAACCATCTTCATCTCATACGTCACTGCCACCTGCTCTGCCCCCACTCTTGTCACGCCTCTCATCACCACGGGCCGCACCGGTGTCCGTTAGTGCCGTCAATGCCGTTGGTGTTTCGGGTATTTCGGGTGTAAGTGGTGGTGCCGTCGGTGCTCCGACAACATCAGCCGCTGCCTCGCTGGCGACACGAGATGAGTCCATGCTGCGGGTTGTGAGACGGGCGGATAGTGTCTCGACTTCGACTGCGACAACAACGGCGGCTCCTTCCTCATCGACGGCGACGGCTTCGACAAAATCGACAACGACGGCATCTGCTGCCTTACCGCGTGAGGCGCCAACATCATCAGTCTCATCCGTATCGCTACCCGGCATCGGTGGTCCGCCAGTTCCAGTAGCCGCAGTACCGGCAACACCGCTTCTACCACCAGCAACTGGGGCTGCCCTTGCTGGGCCTCTGGGCGGCTCATTTCCTGCCGGCCATGCTGGACCTGCCAGCGTTGCCACCGCACCGGCCGCTCTCACATCGACACCAAATCACAGCCACCGACCTCAACCGCCAGCACCCCCTCACCCACCTCTTCAACCCTCCTTGCCCTCCGCCAGCGCCCAGCGCCACATCGCCGAGGCCCGCCAGGCTCTCGATGCCAGCATCGCCAATTTGTTGGACACACAGCTCCAGAGCCGCGCTGTCCTCATGCACAACAACATGCGCTCTATTGAGAACCAGCAGCGCGATCTGGGCAAGGCCGTGCTGGGGTTACGCAAAGCCAACGACGGCCTCGCTCACCTCGTACACGAAATGACGGGCCCGCTCAAAGAAATGGGCAACATGCAAAATTGGACCGAAGTGCAGTTCCAGGGCCTGTCGGCGATTGACGAGACGCTGCGGCTGGTGCGGGAGAAGAGGGAGCGACGGGAACGGCGTGAGAAGGCGGCTGTCGAACGTGAAGCACGGCGTGAGGCGAAGAGGGCGGCCAGACAAGAGGCGGGACTCCCAGAGGACGCTGATGATGGCGAGAGCGACGGTAGCATCGATAGCGGAACGTACTGGAGTAGTAGCTACTACTCGTGCAGCAGCCGGAGTCGGAGCAGAAGCCGCAGTGGAAGCCGGAGTCGGAGCCGCAGTCACAGCAGGAGTCGACAAGGCAGTCCCAGCAGGTGCAAGACTACAGACGCACCGTTCGACAAAAAGGGCAAGGGAAAGGCCAAGATTGAGGACATTGTCGAGAACGTCCGTGCCATGCCGTCTTCCACCAAGCGGAAGGAGAGCACTATCAGTGACAAGAAGGATGAGGGCGATGCAAGAAGGGACAAGCCAAAGACTGATTCCGAACCGGCACCAGCCTTGGACAAGGGCAAAGGAAAGGAGGTTGAGGTTGCGGAGGCTATAACAAGTGTGACGAACAATATACGCAACGACAGTCCGGAGCCAGAGACGGTGCCGCCGACAGAAGCACCGATAGAGCCACCGGTAGAGCCGCAGGAAGAGCAACAGGATATCTCAGCACCGGTCGTTGATTCAACAGAGCTTGAAAGTGCGCCTGTCATTGCGGAGGTGGAACCACAAACTATGCCAAACGAACAAGTTGGAACTGCACAGGTTGCACCGGAAGAAGAAGGTCCCAAGGCGGACGAGACTCTCGAGCCGACAACGAACGAACAGTCCGAACAAGCACTGAAAGAAGACACATTAAAAGAAGAAGTCATGCCTGCCGAAGAGGAAACAGTCGACACACATATTGATGAAGATAAAGACAATGCGCCAGAACAAGCTGTCAGCACACCAGCACTACAAAACAAATCTCCTGTACACGACGACGGAGCCAACCTTGAAGAGAAAGTTACTCACGTTGAGAAACCGGACCCGACTGTACCTGAAAAACAAGGACCTGCCACGATCGAGCCAACGATAGAAGACGTTGTCGTCGTCGACAAATTAACGTCTGTGGAGGAGGCACCTGTCCCACCAGAGAAGCCACAAGAAAAGCGTGGTACACTGGCTCTACCAGAAGCCGTCGTTGACTCCCCGAGCGCTCCGGCGGAGACGGTCTCAGATGTGGCTGTGCCGGCAGGCACCGAGCTATCAGAGAAAGAGCGTGCTTGGGCTCACACAACGCAACTAGCAGGTGTCAATTCTACACCAGAAGCTGCAACAGAAACACACAATGACCTGAAAAAAGGACCAGCTACGGTTAAAGAACCTGAGGAATTGAATACTTCCGCAACAGAAAAGACGCCCTCGGCAGACGAAGCAGACCGTCCAGTCGACACACCTGAAGCGCGACCAGAAGCAGAGGAAGCGGCAAAACCGTCAGCAGGGCCGGCGACAGAAGAATCTCACGCCCTGGCTGGCTGAGATATAACGACTTTATGATACGAATGGACGATATTGATGATAAAACAATGTATTTTTCAAATTAATATTAAAGGCTTTTGTGCGTTCCCGTGCTAATGATGTTGTGTGCATAATGATGAAAACCGCAGATAAGAATGCTGCGCAGGTTCCGTTCCTGCTGATGACGCTCACTCCCCGTTCTATAAGTTGATTTTTGATTTCTGAACTCCGTATCATGCTGATATCAGACGCAAACCCTCTCGTAAGCGCCGATGTGCTCCCGAATATACCCCCGTTTTTGATACCGTAAACCGACAGTAACGCCGTATCTCTCTACCGTCTGTCTGATGCTGGACCAGACAGGCTCAGGGGTCTACAGGACCCTCCTGTAGACCCCCCCCCTCGTCGACGACTGTAAGACCGCCGCCTAAGGTTGACTGCTGCCACCCCCTTAGATCAAACCGGGAAGCATGGTGTACTTCTTCTTCTTGTACTTGTCGGGGAACAGACGGCGCAGCGCCCGCTCCTTGTCGCGCGACCACATGCGCATGTAAAGCATGCCCACGGAAATGAAAATGACCACCACAATGTCCCGCGCAATTAGAATCACGCCCAGCCACGAAATGACCTCGAACATGTAGTTGGGCGCCGTCACCAGGCTGCTGCCAAAGGCATTGGGGATCTTCTTCTCGGTGCCACCCGGCGAGCGCAGGTGGGCCAGATGCCAATGGACGGAGAAGTTGGCAATCTCGCCAAAGACAAAGAGGGCAATGCCGACGTAGTCGAGGGGCGAGGTGCCAAAGCCGGAGCGAGGAGGGGAGGCGGCGGGGAAGTTGGACGAGACGCGGAAGGGCGAGAGGGGCGCGTACAAGGACCAGGCGCACGCAAAGCCGGCCAGTAGCCAGTAAAAGGCCGAGTTGCGGAAGACGTTGCGGGCGGGCATAGTGTTGGCGGCGAAGCGGTGCAAGAACAGGGTCTCGAGCTCACGCTTGAGGAAATGCAGTTGGAACAGGACGTAGACGAGGCGTTGGATGTCGGTGATGGCGTCGCTGCGGGAAGCAGTCTGACCGAGGCTCAGGGAGGCCGGCAGCGGGATGATGGGGCGCAGGTAGAAGAAGAGCAGGTGGAACAGGATCGGGCCGGCATATTCGATGATGTAGACAGTCCGCCATCCCATTTGGGCGCCTACACGGTTAGCAAGGAGACATAATCAGCTGTCGACTCCGAAAGAGGACCTACCCAGATCCTGAACGAGAATGGCCTTTTGGTTGACGACATTCTCCTGAGCACCAAGCACGGCGCGGCGGTCGCGGATGATCTTCCGCGTCACCGGGTCGAAGACGCCAATACGGTTGTAGTCCTTGACACCCGATGCCTTGGCCAGCTTCTGCTGCAGCTCCTCAATGGTTGACGCCGTCGTGACATCAATGGAGGCCGGCAGTTTCTTGATTGTGCCCGATTTGGCGCGGTTCGACACCGCGAGCGTGAGTTTGTCGGCCATGTTTGGGTTGTCAGTAGCCTTGCAGAGCTCAAAGATTCGTGACTAAGAGACAAGTGACGGGGGTGTGTGGAGGAACACGAGAAAACTGGGAGGAAAAAGCGAGAGGAGAGGGCTGGAATAAAGCAAGAAAAAGAAGAGGAAGAGGCCCAAAATAGGGGATAGAGAAAGAGGGCTGTCTTCACGAGCAATTTTTACTAATGCTAAATTATGGGGGGGGTAGGGGGAGCCTCGGCGCCTTCCCGTTATGTTTTGTTCTGTTGGACTGGGAACTTTTTGGGGGGCGTTTTGGCCGTTCAGGGGGAACACGGTTGGGGCTCCATTGGAGCTGCTGGAGCTCTAATTGGCCCAGTATTAGTCTGTGACGTGCCTTTCGCTTCATTCTGTTGAACAGGCGAAGAAAAAGTTAAATGGCCGATCGCGCCCCAACGGCGGCAGGTGCGATCTTCCCGCGTGCTGGTACCTGTAAGAACTAAAATTTTACCACGTAGTGTTATCTAGCCGCGCCACGCAGCTGTCCAAAACGGTGTAAGTCGACAGGGCCTTCGCGTGTGTTTTGTCGACCGTTCCTTCCTTTCCTTCCTTCGATATGAAGTGCATTTGTCAGGCCAGGAAGGAGCATCGACAAATCATCGAAATTGGAAAGAATGAAGACTACTCTTTCTTCATTTTGTTATTGTAGCCAGAAATTTTGGGTCTTTGTAACAAAATGGCACGAGCGCAGAAGGAGCCCCCAGGTGCAACGGTTCATCTCACCTGCCACAAACGACCACGACGGACATCGCGGTTGCTCGATGAGCACGCGACCACATCCAGAGCCTGTTCACTTACCAACAGTCGCCAAGACAACTCAGAATCATCACTAGACCAAGATGGCCTCCATCACAGCAATCATTGAAATGCATCTGCCATCTCTGGCAGCCTGTCGACCAGCAATGATCTCAAACACAATATCCACCACTTAGTCTGGCTCCCGGCGCCATGGATCACCATCGAAAAGGAAACCACACGCCCAAGCGTTTTCTGTCGATGCGCAACCAGAGGACCACAAGCTCTGCCGCCAGCAGTGCAGAGACAAGCCCGCATTTTCTGTCTTGTCGACAAGCCGTGACGCCCCCTCGACCCAGTGTGGCATTGCCGGGACAGCCGCCGACGGGGCAGCATCCGGCGACTGTCTCATCCAGCGGAGGGGCCCGGTTGCGGGAGCCTTTGCCCAATTTTGGCGATGCGATCCGCCAAAGTGAGACTTCGACTGCAGACACGGTTTTTGGTGGCATCCGCAAACGAAATGTGGTCAGCCGCGCCACAATCATCAACGGCCGGCCGACCACGCTGGTCACGCGGCTGCCAGTTCCTATAGCAGCACGCCGTCTCCAGTCTGAACCGGGGGCGAAGAGCAAGAGAACTGCGATGGCTGTCTCTTCTTCCTCCTCCTCTGTGACTGGCACCCCCGACAATGCCCCGCGGAAGAAGCCAGCGACGCGGTTGTCGCCCACAGCCCTGGACTGGGTTCCGGGCCCAAGCACTGCCCTGTCGCCGCGTTTCGCCTCCCTCAGCTACGCTGACGTGGCCAGGATCGGTGACGGGCGTCCACCGCCGCCGTTTCCTCTGCTGAGAAAGCTCAATAATAACCCCCGTGGCCGCCATGCCACCAGCACTGGAACTGTTGTGCGACCGGGTGCCAACAGCAGCATTGCAACATCGGGAGGCAGTGGTATCGACATTGACAACGACAGCGAGATGGACGACGGACACAACTCAGACAAGGAGAACGACACCACTCTCCAAGAGGCTAGAACAACCACAGCTAGCATAGACCCGTTGGCGAAGAAGACGCCCGACAATGGCCCTGCCTGTCATGGTCTGGGCGACGGCCTGGCAGACGGTCTTGGCTTTTTGGGAAAAAGTGCAGACGACGAGGGCTTTAGCATCGGCGCCTCGGACGAAATTTCGGTGAACATGAACTTTATGGCCAATGCACGCGATGAGAGACTCTCGTATGCAGAACCATTACACCAAGAAATTGCACAGCAAAAGTCTCGCCAGTCCCAACCGGGTCCACAGTCCCCAGACCACAGGGCTCTCGACGAAGCTGTCGAAAAAATGCTGAAGCGGGCCAAAATAGATCGGTTCGCTGCTTCTCCTTTTTTGCCCAAAACGGGCGCACAGCTCTACGAGCTCCAACAAGAGCATAACCGTGAAGCCGATGCTCGGAAGAACTACCAGGCGGTACAGCAGAAGAAGGAATTGAAAAGGTTGATGTGGGCTCAACCTGTCCGGCCCCGACTTCCATTCACTGCGCGGCAGTTTCCTGGAGGTAAAGATGTGCAGGACAGCCAAGCCCGTCTTGGTTGCTCCCCGATCATGCAGGCTCCTTTCCAGCCTGTCGATGGCTCGTCATCTGTGCTCGGGAGGCTTACAACATTCTCGGATGGACCTGAAGTTCTTGGCAATGGGGTTTCTTCTCATCCAGTGTGGCCCATAGCACCGTGGCCGAGCCTGGATGACCTCGTAGTCGCTGGCCAATACATTTCTCGCAACCTTCCACCTCCGACCGCGACATTACGTGACCAACATATCGCCGCGAAATACTACGCCGGGCAAGACAACGCCGGGCAAAGAAAAACCGGCCATTTCACCGGGCTATCCAAAATCCCCAGTGGCTGGGACTGGATATCAGAAGACGAAAAGGCCCAATTGATTGCAGAGCCAGCGGTCGATATTGGCATGGACGAGATCCCCGGGCCTCTTCAACGACTTATTGAAGCCATTGACCATCCAGAGACGTGGTATAAGTGTTAAACGGGGATTGGATATTGTTTTGTGACTGTCGGAGGTGAAAGTTTGAATATTGTTAGTTTGTTGCTAGACAGTGCCCTGTACAGTATTATGTGCCAGTATATTTATCTGCACTGTAGAAAATGCGACCCAGTTATTTTACCCCATACGTCTTTCATTGACCCCATTACATAACCACATCACGTGCGACTCTTTCTGCGCTAGGTTTTTGTGCCCCGCCCCTCTGAAAAAAAATCCATGGGTTTTGTGCGCACTAGGTTTTTTCCGTTTGGTGAGGGTTTCCACAATTTTCGCTTTTCGCTGTCCAGCCCGAAAAAAGTCTTGTCCATTATTTTCTGGCCTTGCATTGTCGCTCTTCTCTTCTCTTTTCCCCATCCCCAACCATCACGACAACACCGCCCAACGACAACCAGGCGTAAGGTACGTCGACTACAGCGAGCCGCAATTGACGAGACGATTGATCGAAGCAACTGAAACAAAACGATTCGCTTTTCCATCACACTCTCTGTCAATTTGCGGCTTTGTTTTCTTCCCCGGATTCAACATCCTCTTGAACGATCGTGAAGTCGTCTTTGCCTTTTGCTAACATCTTCTTCTTGTCTTCCCTCCCCGACAGACATTCACCATGGGTATCTCCAGAGACTCTCGCCACAAGCGCTCCGCCTCCGGCGCGAAGCGTGCCTACTACCGTGCGTCGAACCCCCGCTGAATACACAGACTGAAGACCGACTCGGGTTTTCGAAAGAGGAAGAAACATATACAATATACAAGTGTTGTTGAGGAGGAGGAGATGTGATACTTTCTTTCGAAAGCCCGTATCGGACTTGGGAAAAGAAGAGGATGGTGGTGAGTAGGCTTGCTTGTTGAAAGAAATTTCAATTAAGCGGGCTTCCTCATCCCACCCACTTGCTTCATTTCATCAAGGACATACGTTCTGACCTTTGCCAATAGGGAAGAAGCGCGCTTTCGAGGCCGGCCGCCAGCCCGCCAACACCCGTATCGGTGCCAAGCGCGTCCACACCGTCCGCACCCGCGGTGGCAACCACAAGTACCGTGCCCTGCGCCTCGACTCCGGTAACTTCTCGTGGGCCTCCGAGGGCACCACCCGCAAGACCCGTGTCATCGGCGTCGCCTACCACCCGTCCAACAACGAGCTGGTCCGCACCAACACCCTGACCAAGTCCGCCGTCATCCAGATCGATGCCGCTCCCTTCCGTCAGTGGTACGAGGCCCACTACGGCCAGCCCCTCGGCCGCCGGCGGCAGCAGAAGCAGGGCCAGGTTGAGGAGCCCGCCAAGAAGTCCAACTCGGTTGAGAAGAAGCAGGCTGCCCGCTTCGCCGCTGCCGGCAAGGTCGACAACGCCCTCGAGCGCCAGTTCGAGGCCGGTCGCCTGTACGCCGTCGTTTCCAGCCGTCCCGGCCAGTCCGGCCGCTGTGACGGTTATATCCTCGAGGGTGAGGAGCTTGCCTTCTACCAGCGCAAGCTGCACCGGTAAATTTAGCCTGCTGGCTAGGTTTGCTGTATTTTGCGCTTGATACGATGGTAGTAGACGAGAATGGAGGAGAAAAAAGCGGATGTTCACATGAAAACGACGACCCAACAAAGGGAAATAAAAACCAGGCGTTTGGGGGAACGGGAGGAATTGAAATTTCTTTGGCTATATTACAGAATCAATGGCCAGAGTGACATTTCCGAACACAACACAAAAAACTCATTTAGCAATGCACGCGGAACGAGAGTGACGGAGGAAGACCAGCAGCGCTTTGGGGAGTGGAGGACGTTGTTGCTGGCAGGATGGAATATTGCCTGCCGGGGCCCTCTTTTCTTGGAAGACGTCTGTAGCGCCTCGTTCCTTTTTGTTTCCGCTGCCCTGTTATTATACCGTATATCGTCTCACTGGGAGCATGCAATGACCAAAAAATTGCACAACTACGTAACGTTCTTAGATTGTGAAGTGACTTGATATGTTTTGCCTTGTTTTTTATCATGTGCTCTCCCCTCACTATATTTAATATATCAGTACTTTGAGAGTGTATTTACGAGGGTTGTTTCAAGTTGACAGCCTCTATATCGGCTCCTCTCTATTGCCCTTTCATTGTTTCCTAGCCCTTGCGTTCGCTGCCTGACAACTGGCAGTGAAAAGCTTGTCCGTCCCCTACTAAAAGCTAAAAGGAGGTCGATCGTTTGCCTGCTTTTACCTGCATAAATAGACTTGGTGGACCACGCTTGCGCACACCACATGCCGCCCCCTGACCGCAGGTCGTCGAAGGAACAAAAAAGAACCAGACAGAGCCTCTTTACCTCTCCTTTTTTGGTATCCCTTGTTGCTGTGGTCGATTTGATTTCCTTTGCATTGCCAATCTGTGGTGACTTATGCTTCCCATAGAAAAGATGGCATGATCGGATGAAAACTTGATTGACTGGCTTCTGATATCCCTCCCTGGTCCTGAGGTCTGAGATCTGAATTCCTTGTGCAGTTGCAGACTGCATTCTGTCGATACCCAGCACGTGCAGCATCCCTTTGCGTCTGCCTATCTTTCAAGCTCTGTGAGATTTACAAAGGAGAGACGTAGTGCAGTTCACTGGCATCACGTGTATGATGCGCTCTTTGACAAGTTTCCATTCTTGGGCCAGTTGCACTTTCCTTTTTGTGTGAGCTTCTTAAAAGCCAACACGTCTTCGCGGTCCTTCCTTTGTCATTTGCATGCCAACGCTGGCGCGGCACTGCACCGTACAAAGTAAGGCAAGTGCGTCCCTGCCACCTGGTGAGGGTGTTGCGCAGCCTCTTTCCGCTATGGTGGCTTCTTTGCTTCTTTGGCGCTTCGCCGGCCCCTTCTTTCGTCCCTTTACTCTTGTTCTGCAGCAAACGGCGACTGGTAGCGTTGTTTCGCTGTTTCTGGCCCCGCAAAAATACGACACTTGCTCCTGAAATGGGGTGGGTCGCGGAGGGTCGCTCTTGCTGGTCTTGCCGTCGTAGCACACATTTGGTCCCTATTTACAGCAAGGGGAAGGAGCAACTCACCTGGGTTCATTTTCGGGGGGAAATACCAGCAAACCAGAACAGGAAGGAAGGACTGTGTCGCGTTTCCAAAGACGCAAGAATTATTTTACGATTTCCTGGTGTTGCCCAAAAGCTTCAACTTTGACTTCCCCCCTCTTCTTCTATCTTTTCTGTCTGGCACCAACACGCCGCTCCTTATTCACCCACACACCATTTTCACCTCCCACCGACCGCGCGCGAGAGCTGTAATGGTGAACTCTAATTAACCAACCGCGTCCCTCTTTGCTGCATCCGACACTCGTTTCCACTCTGCGCACGCCTTTCTATCCTCGATCTCTCCCTTTTCTCACCATCTCGCCAAATCACCCTTTCTCCCTTTTGCGAATCCTCTTCGAACACTCTTCCTGCCACTTGTACAACATCATCAATCGATCGGCGTCCACGAATCTCGTTTCCTCCCGACTTCCCTCCGCCCCTGAACTGTTGCCACGCCTGTGATATCGACCTCCTCCAGACGGGCAGCCATGTCGGACCCCAAAGACGAGCTCGTGTCGCCCATCGAGGCTCCTCCGGCCGATGCTTTGCCTGACAGCTCCGACCGCGACACGGTAAGATTGCACTGCTTCTTTGCCTCCTTTTCATACTCCTTTAGGGCATATCGTGGAAGTGGCCGTTGTTATTGCAGGGGCATCCCGTGTCTGCCTACAATTACTGCCATGCCATTTGCACCACTTCCCCCTTCCTCTCCGTTTTCTTGTGCTCTGTGTTTCCGTCACCCCAGTGTCGACTTAACGTGGCGGGCACGGTGATCTGCATTAAAACGTGCACATATAGGCCCGCCTGCCAGTCTACGCGTTTGCCTGTGCCATTTGTCTTTGCATGAACAAGAGCTCAAGAATTCTGCGTTCCATACGTGGCGTTGCTGGCACAACATCATCCTGGACACTTGACGGCAGCCAAAAAGCCACCACCTCGCTTCTTTTCTTCATTTTTTATGTTCTTCTGTTTCTTCTCTATTCAGCTCAACCCCTTGTCAGCCATCGTCGAATTCTCTCAGCTCAGCCTCTGTTTATATTGATCGCTAACCGTTGTACCACGAGCTTCTCAACCAACAGGACACTTTCGAAGACGCCCAGGACACTGCCTCTGTCCGTTCCCTTACCAACCGCAAAACATCCCTTTCCGCTGCACGGCTATCAAAAACGGCCACATCCCCCAGCACGAGTCCTGGCCAGTCGGAGCTCGAGAAGGCCTTTAAGAAAGTTCGCGGCCGTCCAGTTCCACCTCCCGCCGAAGACAACGACGAGAGCGACAAAGAAAACAACAACACTAGCAACGAGGCCGGAGACAAGGACGTTGAAGTTGCTGCTGTAAAGGCCAACGATAGCGAGGCTGTCGGGGCTGAAGACACTGCCTCCTCCTCACCTGCAGCTGTTGCACCTGCTGCTGCTGACAGCGTCACCGCAACCAACGGCTTGACCAACGGGAATCGACGAAAGTCATCCCCCCTTCCTGACCTTGACGAAGCCGAATCCGCAGATCTTGATAACGTCAACTTGGATGACGACAACAATACCGCCAAACCTCCTCCTCCTGTCCCCGAAAAGGACTTGTCGTCCAAGACCCTGTCCCTGAGCAGCTTCACGAGCGTCATCCCCTCTATCCCGTGGTCGCCATCCAACACCGGCGACACAACCGCCAAACCACTGCCCATTTCTCCCTCCATCCCTCCTGTCGGTGCTCCGCCCCCAGCCGCAACCCGGAAACTGACCAGTCCCTTTTCGTGGCTGTCACGAAACACCAGCAAGGACGCACCTGTCATCTCGCCGCCTCTCTCCCAAGTCTCACCGCCCTCTGTGTCTCCACGGAGGAACACTGCCAGCTCTGTCGCCACTCTGACAAGCAACCCCGAAATGATGCTTAGCAAGCTCGAGGAGGAGTCCGATCCCCGTCGGGGAAGCGGACGGGCTAGCCTGAAAGACCGTTTCAAGATGATCCGGCAAAGAGAAGAATCAGGCGCTGGTGCGTCGTCTGAGGAGGAAAGGAATTCGAATTCAGCTGCTGCAGAGGGTGCAGGCTCGCCAAAGATTGGTGTTGTTGGTCTCGGCATTCCGGCGGCATCGCCTGGCGACGAGCATGTTCCCACATCACCCATGCCTGCGAGCCCCAACCCGAGCCTGGCACCAGGGACCGTCTCTGGCGCAACAGCTGGCCCATCTAGCAACGGCGATGCTGCTGTGGACTGGGACCTGTGGCAGGCCGTCATCTACGAGGGCCCGGCCGCTGTCGCACGGTCAAGTGCGGAAGAGCTGAACAAGGCCATTGCTACCGGCATTCCGAACGCTATTCGCGGTGTCGTTTGGCAGGTCCTTGCCCAGAGCAAAAACGCCGAGCTCGAAGCTGTCTATCACGACATGCTTGCTCGTGGCACCGAGCGCGAGAAGGAGCGCCACAACAGTGCACCAGCCGTGCCTGTGAAGGAGACCGCATCGTCTGCTGCCTCGTCGATCCACTCTGGCGACTCCGTGTCGGCCACGAGCGCTAGTAATGGCGCCGCGAGCGGCAGTGCGACGACGGCATCCATTGTGGCAGAGAAGGAGAGCGCCAGCGCCACAGCCCAACGTAAGAAGAAGGAAAAGGACGACGCTGCGGCGCTGCAGAAGCTGGAGAAGGTGATCCGTCGTGATCTGGGCACGCGCACGAGCTACTCCAAGTTTGCAGCAGCCCAGGGGCTCCAGGATGGCCTCTTTGGCGTTTGCAAAGCGTATGCTCTGTTCGACGAGGCTGTGGGCTATGCCCAGGGCATGAACTTTTTGATTATGCCGATCCTCTTCAACATGCCTGAGGAGGAGGCTTTCTGTCTGCTGGTCCGCCTCATGAACCAGTACCGCCTGCGCGACCTGTTTATCCAGGACATGCCCGGTCTGCACATGCACCTCTACCTGTTTGAGCGTCTCCTAGAAGACCTGGAGCCCGCTCTCTACTGCCACCTGCACCGTCGCGGCATCTCTCCCCACCTCTACGCCACACAATGGTTCCTGACGCTGTTTGCGTACCGCTTCCCGCTGCAGCTGGTCCTCCGCATCTATGATTTGATTCTGTCCGAGGGCCTGTCGGCGATTCTCAAGTTTGGCATTGTCCTGATGCAGAAGAACGCCACGGCTCTGCTGGGCATGTCCGACATGGCGCAGCTCACGACTTTCTTGAAGGACCGCCTGTTTGACGTCTACATTGACGTCAGCCCTAGCGCCGGCAGTATTCTGGAGAACGGCTTTTTCGGCAGCTCTTCATCCAGTCTGGACAAGGAGGTCTACCGCGCGGACCAGTTTGTGCGCGATGCTTGCGAGGTTAAGCTGACGCCCGAGCTCATCAAGACGTACACGGCCGAGTGGGAGGAAAAGACGCGCGCCGAGAAGGAGCGCGAGGCCGAGCTTGAGAACCTACGGACGTCCAACGCCAGCCTCACCATTAAAGTCCGCCGGCTCGAGGAGCGCATCCAGACGGTCGACCACGAGCAGGCCGCCCTCGCCACGGAGCTCGTGCACACCAAGGTCGAAAACGAAGAGCTGCGCGACGAGAACGAGAGCCTCAAGGGCCAGGTGCGCGAACTCAAGGTCGTCATTGAACAGCAGCCCGACGAGCTCGAACAGGCATGGAAGGCCGAGCGCGACGACCTGATGCAGCGCAACTCCAAAGTGCACGAGGAGAACCAGCGGGTCGAAAAGGAAATGGCCGAGCTGGAGGAGCAGTTGGTGCAGACCAAGATGCAGTATGCCGAGGTCAACTCGCAGCACGAGACCCTGACACGGAAATGGGCCGACCTGAAGCGGCAGTTTGCATAAGTAGCCTGTCTCTCTCTTTTTGTCTCCAACGTCTCTTCTCTGCCCGTCACGTCTGCATCGTCTTTTCTAGCCCTTTCTCTGCATCTGCATCATATCATGGATCCCGGCGTAACGCCCGTGTTTGACACATTGGCCTCCTTTTCGACTTTTCTTTTCTCTGTGTCTATTCAACGCTTTCATCCTCTTCACGAATGGCAGGCCTCTCCCTCTCTCTCTTGGTTCTGGCAACACACCCTGGTTGATGACAAGAAACCTAGTGTAACTTGCCAACTATCTTATGGACGGTCTCTTGGACTTCTTTACCGTATTTTGTCGGTGCTTTTATTTTGGGTGTATTATGCGTTCTTCTTTTCTTTTCTTCTTGTCCATTTATTTTTCAATTGTCATTTTTGAACGGAGACACGACTCTTTTTTACTTTTTATGTTTTCCTTTTCTACGTTTTTTTTTTGTACCTGTACCTTTTAGATGAAGGAAGAAATGATGAAACTTGACAAAAACAGCGATGATGTTGGTATGGATATTTTCTTCTTTTTTAAAAGTTTGTCACTAAACACATACAATACGAAACGATGAATTAAATGAACTTTTGGTTGACCTTCCTCTTTGGTACTAAAGATATTACTTGAAGTTTGGATGTCGGGACAGCTCCTCACTTCCCCACACTTCACTATCTCTATTGCGTATTGACAATGCGGAGTTGCGATAACAACTTGCATGACAATCGGCCAGCGCCGACGACCGTTATACGACGTCACTTAACGAGTCCTTTAACTGTCAACTGTCAACTTCTTTCTTGCTACAATGTAGTTTCCTATTGCACACGCAGCAAATGAAGCTACACAACGTTCTCTTCCCACAGCCAGATGGCATCAACGAGCCGTTATCGTCGGAGCTCTGGGACATTCGCCTCGCCGACGGTGTTGTTGAATCAATTGCGCCGGCACGCAAAGTCGACCATGAAGCTTTAGAAGATGACGGCGAAATTTCAAGTCACCTCCTCTTGCCAACCCTCTGCCATCCGCACCTGCACCTCGACAAGGCATATTTGCTGACATCGGGCTGTTGCGGGGCTGGTGATGACGCCGATAAAGATGGGCATGTCGACTACTCCGACCTGTTCCCGCAGACGGGCTCGTTTGCCGAAGCTCTGGAGACAACACTTGTGGCCAAGACCCGGTTCACAGCCGCTGATCTGCGCCGTCGTGGACTACAGCTGCTGGCGACGAGCTATGCACAGGGCGTCACAGCGGCGCGCGTGTTTGTCGAAGTGGACGACCAGGCCGCTGGACGCGGAACCGTGGCAGTGGATGTTGCACGGGAGCTCAAGACGTTGTTCAAGGGCCGACTGGATGTGCAGGTCTGTGCCTTTGCACAAGAAGTTTTATTTACGGGCGACGCTGGTACGGCCAACCAAGCTGCCATGGAAGCCGTTCTGGAGGCGAACCAAAAGGAGGACGAGACTCGGACGATCGCCGCCTTAGGAGTGACGCCATATGTCGAGGCTTCTCGAGACCAGTCGTTGAAGAATATTGACTGGGCCGTAACGACCGCTCTGAAATACGATCTGCATCTTGACCTACATTTGGACTACAACTTGAAGGAGTATAAAGGAGACGGCGGCGCTGAAGATGCGGCCAACGAGCCACTCATATTTTCTCTCCTCGAAGCACTTGTCAAGCACAACTGGAAAGACCACGCAAAGGCAAGGACTGTCGTCGTCGGCCATGCAACACAACTTACTTGCCTGCCACCGGCTCAACTTACACGTCTAGCGGGCATCATCCAAGACAATGGGTTGCCCGTCTTTTTCGTCGGTTTGCCGACAAGCGACCTCTACATGATGGGACGGCAACCTACATCCACCCACATACCCCGCGGCACATTGCCTATCCCCACGCTCATTCGCGACTACGGACTCCAAGCCTGCCTCGGCGCCAACAATGTCGGCAACGCTTTTACACCCTACGGCACGGGTGACCCTCTGCAGCTGGCCTGTTTGGGTGTGGGGCTTTATCATGCGGGCACGGGATCGGATGCACAGCTGCTGTACGGAGCTGTAAGTTGGCGGGCACGGGAGGCTATCGGTATGGCTCGCAGCGAGGATGTCGACTGGGAGAAGCCAGTCGGGTGTGAAGAACTTCTCGGAAAGAAAGCCGGCCCCCTCCTGGCCATTGCCAATCCGCGGTATATACGGCTTCCACCGGCAGTCGGAGCAGCTTTGGGAACAGACTCTGCCCTCAACAACATCCCCGCCCGCCCGCGCCTTAGCTTCTGGAACGTCGTCTGGGATACTCCCGATGTATTTCTCCGAAAGGTGGTGTGATTTTGGGGCGGGGGTTGTACTGATTTCATGCAGAAGAGAGCTTTGTAGTGTTTACTCTGATCGGAGATCGACAGATCCTATTCAGCCGCATAAGGCTGGCTGATCGTGGGGCGCAAACAACTGTTTGATATTGATTATCAGGGTCTTTACAAGCATTGTTTTCAAGTCATCCGGTCTTTTACATTCAGAAGCTTGAATAATATCCCATTGTTTATGTGATTACCACATGCACCCCACACAGTTGTTTATGCCACAAATAACGTTGAAACAAACTCTCCACGATCGTCAACCATGCGTTCACACCAGTATAGGCTTCATTGATTAACAACAAAATATTCGTTCCATTGATTTCCCTTCTACTTTACAGACGTAGTATACCATACAAGTAACAAATCAAGAACAAACAGACGTATAAGGTGAAAGGGTAAACAAACTCCAGATTCTCCAGATTCTCCATCTCTTTGATGCAATTAATAAAAAAAAGGTAAAACAAACAAAACTATGCAACAATCTTTTCAATCCTGAAAATATAATGAAATAAAAACAAACAATCCCGCGCTTTTGTTCCCTTTTTGAATACAAGAAAAATAGTGTGTCCTTTTAACAGCCGGTCCAAAAAATAAGCAATATAAAAGCAAGATAACAATAACGCAAGATACGCAAACCGAACGCAGAAAGGAATGAACAACGCCCTGGCTATGCTATGAAAGAAAAAAAAAAGGATTGTACACGCTGACAGTAAGCCGCGTGGGATATATGTGCCAAAAAAGACAAAATCGCAATATAAAAGGAATGACAGATGGGTAACGAACACAAAGACAACAAGACATTAACAGGAGGTATGGGACAAGCATAAAAATCAACACTGAACAAGAGGTACCCAATATATGTTGGGCATCCAATAGCGTAAGAGCATAAGCCAATGATGGAAGTGGAGTCGTGGAAGAGGAGGTTGATGAGAGTATTAGAGTAGAGGGCTATGTCGACTAGAAGGCAACTTTGTTGCCATTATTGAGGCGAAAGGGAAGAGGACCGAGGGGACCGGGGCTGAGCATGGAGGACGGGGTCATGCTGCCGTCTGCCGGGTGTGCAGTAGAGAGCGTGCTGCTGATGGAGTTGAGCCCTGATGATGAACCGGAATTAGAATTGGACGAGAACGTGCCGGTGCGCGACGACATGGAGATGCCACCCGACGAGATCAAGGTGTCGGCGCGCTCAAAGAGGTTGCCGGAAAAAACATTGTTAAAGGACGCACTCTGAGGGGTGGAGGGCACAGTGGCCTGCACGGCCGGGCCGAGGGCGGCGCTCTGTGGTGTCATGGGGAGCTGGATGGACTGGTTGATGTTGGTGCCACCACTGAGTACACTGCTGCCACCACTCAGGGGAGAAGTCGTGCTGGCCAGCATGTTCGACTGGCGCAGAGTGTAGGCCCAGGGCGACCGTAGAATCAGCCGGGTCGTATCCTTGATGCACTGGTGCAGTGGGCGAAGCCTGGCGCGGGTGTCGACGGGAAGCTGGATGGCGGTCTTGTCGTTGCGGATCATATCGGCAAAGCTGTACCACGAATCAAAGAAGTTGACACATAGGCTCCAGAAGGCGTCTTGCCAACGGACTCCAGGCTCTTTGAGTTTGATACTGGACAGCCGGCTCTTGAGCGTCTCCGTCTGCTGGATAGCGGTTGCACAGCGTCCCAACAAGATGCGCCAGTCTCTTGTAACCTGTTCAGGTGCCCGTTGGGCCATGGCGGCCCGAAGCGAGGAGGCGTACTGGTTGTTGAGGCCCGGCAGCAGCCGCAATGCGACATCACTCGACTTTTGCAACGATAAGAAGATCTTTTCAAACATGCGATCCTCTTCCGTGAAATCAGTCGTCGGTGCACCACGGCTGCTTGTGGAAACAAAGGACTCGCCCGACCGAGGTGTGGCCGAAGTGATGGTCGCCGTACGACCGGTACCGTTGATGTAAGGCACAAGACTAGGTATCGGTACATCGGTCGCCACGCGTAGATTGCTCGGGTTGTGGGAGAAGCTGCTACCACGGATGCCTCGAACAGTAGCAAGGCCCGGGCGCTCAGCTGTCGGTGTAGACATGACAGACGTGTCGCGAGAATGAGGCAGCGATGGCGGCATGAGAGGCTTGATCGTGTCCCCAACCGAGATGACATTCTCAGACTGCGAGATTTGTCTAGATGATGCACCTGAAGCAGACTTTCGGTAGCCTTGTGTCGTGATCGTACCGGCTGAAGCAACGCGGAGCTCCATGATGCTGTGGTAGAGGTGCAACAGCAGCGTGCGCATGTACCGAGGATCGCCGTTGTCGAGGAAAAGATCGACGTTGACCTTCAGTAGCGAGCAAATGTGATCGTAGGCGTGAAGGAGCGTGACACAGGCGCTGTGGACGTTCTCATTTTCGAGGTTGCCCAGCTCGCCAGTATCAACGGCAACTTCGTGGCGCTGAATCTCACGCTCCAGCTGCTGCACGTGCGAGTTGGTGTTGTACACGACAATTTCAAGGCTGGACCGGCGCGTCGTTCCGTCGTTGGCAAGACTCATGAGCATCTGTATCATCGGGTGAATCTGGAAGACTGAATAAAGTACGCCTTTAGCGGCTTCCACGACGGGGTCACAGAACTTGGACTCCCGCCGCCGCTCGGGGAGGATAGAAAGACGACGGACATAGATGGGCCGTTGGTTGGTAATTTCGGACATGGGACTCGCCGGGCTCTTGACATCGGAAATCGCTGCTGCTGCACCAACCGGGTTGCCCGTCATGGCAGAGCCGTGACTGAGGCCGCGGTAGTGGCTGAAGCGGTTGTTGGCCTCCGTTTCGTCGAGAGTGCCGAGCTCCTGGGCCTTCTTGGACACAATGCCCATCCGCCGAGACCGCTCACCGGGCCGGTCGTTGCCTGGCTGGCTCCCACGAGGTGCAGGAAGCAAAGTTGTCTCCGAGTTGCTACGGACACGCTCATTCACGCTCCCAATTGTCAACGGCATGACACCGGGGCGTCGAACGGCCGTGTTCTGCTGGGACAGGCCGCGGTAATGCGAACGTGTCGGGATAGGTGGTGGCCGCTGGAGATTGGGCGAACGCAGATCGCCGACTTCGGCACCATTGACCTTGATCGGAAAACGGCCACTTGTGACACGCTTCGCGGGGAGAAGGCGGGGTGGCTCAAGCGGATCGGACGAGTCGTCTGTCGGTGTATCGGACAAGCCGCCCATGGAGTACGAGCCGCCGTTGGGTGCAGAGCCGTTGCCAGACCCTCCACTCGATGACGGACCGGACGCCGGCCCGTTGCTCTGGTTGTTACTTGTGGCATAGGAGGTGGCCGTCGCGGCAGCCGCAGCTTCAGCGCGTCCATTGAGCATGGCCTGCTTCAAAAACTTCTTTACGTGGGAGGTGACGGTGACTTCGGTGACCTCGCTCTCCTTGAGGTAGCCCTCATTGGGCGGGCTGCTGGCCTGGACTTGAAACACTTCGGGGGGCGGGAAGCGAATGGGGTTGCCGTCGAGCTTGAGCATCTGCAGCGACGCCATGTCGGCTAGGCACAGGGGCAGTTCTTCGATACGATTTTTCTGGACGGCAAAGACTTTGAGCGAGGTCAACTTGATAATTTCGGGGGGTAGGACGCGGAGCTTATTGCGGCCCAAATCGAGGATTTCGAGGGATCGGAGGTCGCACAGCTGGTAGAGTAGAGGCACAGAGGCACAACATTAGACACTGCAGGAAGACTGGACACAACAGGCGAGAGCGGGGGAAATACTCACAGGTAGTGGGAACTCCCGGATGTCGTTATTGCGAACGTTGAGATAGCGCAGTGAAGAACACTCGGCGAACCGTGCAGGGAAACCCGCCAGTTTGTTGTGAGACAACGCGAGCCTGCAGAAAGAAGGATCAGGTCAGTTGAACGTTCGACAATTACCACACAGGACTCAACAGACAGCGTCCATTTTCTCGTGGCCAGCGGCTGCGAAGGTGCGATCCGTGTGCGGTGTCGCACCGTAGTCGTTTGGCTGTGTGGGGGCTTTGTCTAGACTCACCGTTCCAGCTTGTTCATGATAATGTCGACGACCTCGTCGGGCAGCCGCTGGATGTTCTTGCGGCTCAGGTCAATGGTCAAGCCGGGCTTCAGCTCGTTGTTGATATCGCCGCCGTCGCCTGCTTGCTGGTCGCTGTGCCGCATTGCGTCCTTCATCGCCTCACGTGCCAGCGCGATAACCTGGCTGGCAGCGATCGGCGCGGATGCCGTCAGCGTGCCAGCACCGCTGCGTAAACCAGTCGGCATGGGCGGCGGTGGTGGTGGCGGTGGTGGTATCGGGATGCTCGCGAGGTTGACATTGCCGTTGGCGGCTGCTGCGACGTTTGCTGGTATAGGGGGAATCGGGATGTTGCTGCCGCTCGAGCCAGGTAGTCGGCGATTTTGTGCTGGGTTTTCGGGGAGTCCGCCGCGACCAGTGGATTGTGTGCCAGCGCCGAGGGGAAGCCCTGGCCGGTCTGAGCGATCTGGTCTGTCCATGGCTGTGTAGAGATGGAGAGGAGAAGGGGAGTGAATCGAGACGCAGGAGGTTGGTATCGAGGATAGCTGCAGAGAGTCGCGAGCAGGTGAACAATTTTCACCGTGTAAGATCGTCGGATGGCCAGTCGTCGGATGTCAAAGGCCGAGGGTCGAGCTGTCGAGTTTGAGGAGCCGTCGATGGCTGGATACGAGGTAGTCGAGGGGAGACCCCTATTTCGCGGATGCAGAGTCCAGACAGACAGCTGCAGCTCGTCCGGCGCTGCGCAAGCGATCTGGTTCGTCCTCTTTCAGCGGCAGAAAGGGTGAAATGCAAGAAAGGTGGAGGAGAAGAGAGAAAGAGTAGAGGCTTGTCTAAGCCTGCAGGCGACCGCTGAGGCCCATTCGAGACAAAAGCTGGACTAAGAGACGCATGCGAGTGGATGTTGTTTTCTGTCGATGGTCAAAAGTCGAAATCGAAGGTTGAAAGACAAATGTCGAGAGTCGGGGGCGGTGGGGGGTTCGATTGTCGATTGTGAATGCAAGAGGAGAAATGCCAAAGGCGATGGGCGATCCGAAAAGAGAAAAAGAGGAACAAAAGGGTAAAGTGTAGAATGTAGAAGGGCAGAAATGGGCGGAAGGCGGATAGGATAGATGCTGCTAACAGAAACGTCGAAGAAGGGACGGATATTAACAGAGCACCTCGGGAAGGAAGGTGTGTTGTGTACTGAAAGAAGAAAAGGAAGAAGGTGCAATGGCAATAAACCAAGACCGTTGAAGATTTACCGGCAGGAACGAAGCGGCCTGAGTGAGGAAAGGGCTGGGAGAAAAGGAGAAGAGGAAGGCTCGAAGGGTAACAAAAAAGTATCCAGGGTAGTCGCGCGTCAGCCCAACCCGCAAACAAAGCAACTGCGACTGTTGAAGATAGAGCACAGGGCACAGAAGATACAGCAAAAAAAAGAAGAGCAGTGCAAAAGGAACGAGCCGCTTATCACAGGAATACCGTCGCAAATGGGCGGGAATAGAGCGCGAAAGGATGCTCAGAAGTAAGGTACACAGAGTGAGAAAGACGAGAGAAATGGCCGAAACGGAAGCAAAGTGATCCTTGGGTAGCGTGCGCCAACAACCGCACCTTCTCTATTCTCACGCATGTTCTCGCAAAAACGCACCCACCACAGAAAAAAAGCCCCTGGGAAAAGGGGGCGGGGTGGAGCCAAAAGGGAGTTCTGGGTGGTCTGGGCTGTCTGGATGGACACGCCAGAGAGAGACAGGAGACAGGGGGAAAGGGGCTTTTTGGGCCCAACAGCGAGTCAATTGCGAGAGACAGGCGGTAGAGCTCGCAGGAACACTGCATTGGGCTGTCTTTTTAGGGGGGCGACTTTCGCGCTAGTGCACGTTCTAGCCCGCAACGCTGGGAAGGCGGAAGGCACGAAGGAGAATAAATAGGAGGCGACGCGCTTGTACACAGTGTGGTGGATGGGAGAGGATGGAAGGCTGCCAGACGTGATGGACGATATATCGACAACAAGAGGATAAAAGAGCGATGAGAGATGCAAAGCAAATATGAATATGTAATAATGAGTATCTGTAAAGTAATATATAGATGTTCTTGTCGTCGTTTTCAAAAGTATTTGCTGTTCTACTTGAGCCTCTGAGAGGGCCAGTTTACCAGCCCAAAGACAGTGCGGACTTTTACACACTGTCTTTTTAAGCTTACAGGCGCTGGCCACTGCAGGTTGTTCTCCTTCCCCAGTTTTGTTTCCTTCTATTTTCACTTTTTAGCGTCTTTTAGAATGTCTTGGTCGGCCATTCGAGGGCATCCGAAGCACAAATACATCAGAGGCGTCGTTTCCGCCCGCCACTTTTTGCTCGGGTTGCTCTTTTTTTGCCACTGAAGCGTTCCTTTTTTACACTGAAAGTTCTAGCGTCCTGCAGGTACAGACGCGCTGGCCCGCAGGGCGTTGCAGCATGCGTCGCCTGCTTCCGGCCTGTAACTTTTGGGGGCCGTCGAAGTGGTGTGTGGTGTGTCCTGGGCTCGAGAGGTGAAGGCGGGGCTGTCGCAGCGCGGAGCGCTGTTTCCCTTCTGAAACGTGAAACTTTAGAACGGTCCCAATGTGGCACACTCTGGGCGGGCGCTGTTTCTACAAATAACACTCTCTCGCTCTCTCGCTGGCACTCCATACGTCCTCCCTCCGCTCTTTACCGGACTGTTGACGTGCGTTCATGCAGCATGGGGAAAGAGGCGTTGCTGGCCTATCGTCTAACGGAGAAGGGGCGAACGACAAACGAACGTATCGGGGAGGCGTTTTGAACAAGTGCGGTGTTGAGCGGTGTTGTCAAGACTATTTTTGTTATTTTTGTTTGGCCGCACGTTTCCGTGTCGTATCGAGCTTTCCCTTCCCCAGGACAAATCGCGTGGGAGGGTCCAAAGCTCTCCTTCTTGTCCTACAATGCGACACTACGGCCCCGTCGGGGGGGTTTCGCTACAGCGTCGCGTGAAACAATCTCGGGCGACGGATGGGGGATGGAGGTAGAGGAGGGCTCGTACTATGGATGCAGTTTCTCGCTTCTTTTTGAGGGTTGCCTGTCGTCTTTCGCCTGTTGACTTTGCCTCTCGCTTGTTCAACGAGTTCGTTTGATATCGGCTGCCGCCGTCGGGATAATAAAATGTGGCGTTGTTGAGAACACTGTTAAACTTTCTGTGATACTTTGTTTCCAAAAAGTAGAGCCGAGAAAAGGCAACGACGGAAGCTCTTTCGCGAATGCTGTTTCCTGTTTCAGAACATTCCGAATGCAGGCCGCAATCAAAATGTGAATGTAAGCCAGGTGAGGCAAGTACGGCCAGCTGCCAACAGAGAAGAAACACTCAAGCTTTCTTTCCAGCCTGCTCTTTCCATTCCTTAATGCCCAGGATAACGGGGAGAGATAGGAAAGAACGACTCTGTTGTTGACGAGAGCAGTTGCCTTATTGGGAAGTCGATACAGAAGAAAAAAACGAGGAAAGCACGCGAAATCCACAAAGTGATCAACACACAATCTACTCAGTGGTTGTTTTAAATTAGGAAACAACGTTGTAATCGTGCATGTTTTTCTGTTTTTCTCCCATGTCGACGAAAATAAAGTCGAAACATTCTAGCTATCCCCAAGAAACATCAAACATTGATCCCAGGGTTCGCTCACAATCAACAAAACAACCATGGCTCGTCTACACCCCAGTCTCCCCCATGCCCTCACCATGTCACCCCCGCTTCTCCGGCGCATCAGCCCCTATGTCGACATTGACTTTGCTCTGCGGCGCCAGTTTAACAAGACGTCTTTTCGGTACGCCTACTCTTTGTGTACACATGCTTGTGCTTGTGTCAAGCGGCCACGGTTCCTACGGACCGTATCCTTCCGTGTCTCCTGTGTCAACGCACACAACTAACACACACCACGCTAGCCCACCACAGAGAGAGATCATCGTTGCCGCACTTGAAGGCTACGATGTGGTCGTACAAGCCGCCACGGGGTTCGGCAAGAGCCTGTGTTTCCAGCTGCCGGCGGTGATCAACAGTGGAGGTGAGTATCGGCGGGTGGTAAGCATATCGTTTTATTTGGAGCGCTTGCTAATTCATAGTCACCATTGTTGTCTCTCCATTGTTGAGTTTGATGGTGCGGCTTTCACGGGTATATTTACTTTATATATTTAGACTGACACAGCAAACACTGCTGCAGATCAACCAGGTGGACGCACTCCGTGCCGCAGGCATTGATGCCCGCACGCTCAACGGCTACACCTCGCCCGGAGAGAAAGCAGATATCTATCATGACTTGGGCTCGGCGCACCCGCGCACCCGGCTGCTGTACGTCACGCCTGAGCTATGTTCGAGTGGCCGGTTCCGAAGGCACATGCAGCTCGTCCACCAGCAGTGCGAGTTGGCGCGTGTGGTGATTGACGAGGCGCACTGCATCTCGGAATGGGGCCACGATTTTCGAAAAGATTTCGCCCAGCTGGGCTGGTTCCGGGCGTCGTTCCCGGACGTGCCCATCATGTGCCTGACGGCGACAGCCAACGAGGCTGTATTAAAAGATATCCTCGACACGGTGCGTCTTCACCGAAGTAATGTTGGCCAACCACGGCTGAAAATGTTCCGACTGTCGCCGTTCCGACCAAATCTGCACCTCGCTGTGCGGTTTATTGCCAGCAATGAAGACGGCGACCAGCACCGCTTTGCCGATTTTGTGTCGTGGTACACCAACGTACAAAAAAATGAGCTGGCACGGCTTCAGAAGCGAAAACGAGGCCGGCTGCTCGTTCGAGAATCCAGTGTTGCCAGCTCGCCACCGCCGGCCAGTCCGGTGGTGTCAGGAATAATATATACACTGTCCAGAAACGAATGTGAGTTTCTGGCAACAGCTCTGCAAAACGAGGGCTTCGGTGCTCGACCATTCCATGCCCAGCTCTCACGGGAGGCCAAAGAGGAGACGATGGCAAAGTGGCTGAACAACGACTCGGGGTGCGCAGTAATAGTTGCTACAACAGCCTTTGGCATGGGCGTCGACAAGCTGAATGTCCGTTTTGTCGTCCACTGGCGCCTACCCAAATCGTTTGAAGGCTACTGCCAGGAGATTGGACGTGCCGGCCGTGACGGCTTGCCAGCCAACTGCATCCTCTACTGTAGCCGTGGTGACGGAGAACGAATCGCCAGCTTTGTAGCACGAAGCAACACCCGACAGACAGCCAACAAGCACCACGCGGCACGACGAGCGAGTCTGAGAAGGCTGGTCGAGTACTGCGAGGACACGGAGGGCTGCCGACATGCAGCCGTGTGCGAGTACTTTGGGTTTGCAACGGGGTCGGCATGTCGATATGCCTGCGACCGGCACACGGACCCAAAAGCCCTGAGAGAGCAGAAGAAGGAGCAGTTGGGCGACGACGAGGCGTGGGCGTCGGGCACATTATTTAGTCAGACAGACGAATGGGAAGATGTTGACTTTTGAATAAATAGCCCCGGTGTGATATGTGCTTCATCCTGTCAGTTGCTTCGTAGCGAGAAGGTCCTCTGCTCCTTTTGCTCGTAGTATGGCCTTGTTGCCCTCCCACTCAAGCCAGATGAGTCCCTGGGCCACACAGTCGGCCAAGTCGTCAATCTTGCTCAGAGTTATCAGTGCTTCGACGGTAGGCTTGACTTCAGACTTTGGCTTCGTGTCTGATTTCGTTTTGGTTGTCTCGTCTTTGGATTTCACTCGACCCCGACTCTGCTTCGCATCCCATCGAATCAAGAACGCATCCACCATGCCGCGGGTGCTCTCGTCGTAGACCAATTTTGATGATTTCGGTGTCCGTAGCAGACCAGCCACAAACGCTTCCTTGGCATCTTTGATGTTTTTTTCTTTTGTCTTTCCCGTTCGCGGCGGCAGCAGTTCTTTTGCATGCCCGGCACCCATGCCACCCTGCAGCAAGAAGCGCGATGCGCGTTGTGGACTGACGGCTTGGACAGTCTGCACCGTGTTTGAGGCTGTCTCCTCCAACTGCCGGTATGCAAAGATTCCATGCAGCATTGCCTCCAACGAGTTGACTCGGACAGTCCACTCCAGCACGGCGGCGGCACCGCCAGACCGAAACCGTTGGCGCTCGATCAAAATGTGTGTTGGCGACAAAGGCAGCAGGCGGTCCCGGATGAGGCGTGCAGCGACGGCGGCCATGGACGGTGGAGAGAAGGTAGAGGCGGGCAGTTTCGCAGCACTCTCTTCCGACTCGTCCTTCTCTGGTCCACCGATGAGCGACAGCCGCTCCCATGCCACGAGCTTGGGCACGGAGTGGCCGCCCTTCGGTGATGAGGGCACCTCCAGCAGACAGTATGCAAGGTTGCGCACGCCCATGTCGATGGAGAGGATGCGTTGGGGAGACTTCTTTGCTTCTGTCATCGTCGGCGGTGTCTCATCCATTGCCTCTTCCAGGTCGGCTCGCAGGACGGCGCGCGTGCCCGACGAGTAGCGGCCACACAAGACGGCCAGATCGCGGAGGGCAGTCAGGCTGAGGACAGGTAGACGCTGGTCTTCTGCCGGCGCATCAAGCTTCTTCTCGGCAGCCTTTTTCACCGTCTTTCGCGGTGCACGCTTTGCTTTGGCCTTGGTTGTGGCCAGTCCTCTCCTGGCATATTGAGGAGCTGCAGAACAAGAATATCGCGCCAGCGTCAAAGACGCGTAGCGAGGTGGAGATGGGACAAGGAGAGCCTGTAACGGCCTCCAGCCTCGGCCTATGGAAGCCATGGGCTTCAGATGAGCTCTCACAGAGCTGCTCGCGAAAGACCGTTGAAATGTTGACCGTTGTAGGTGCCAGGTCCGGTTGACGTAACGTGTTGTTGGTTGGTTGTTTTAGCTGCCGTTGCGGGCGAAGCTAGCCCCTGAAAGATCCCGCGCACCAAAATAGTGTAGGTGACCATCTAGCCTCACCCATGAGATGCCTCAACACGACATCGAATCAGACAATCGCACAATTCCTTGACTCAAGGACATTTTACTTGGGATCTACTTATTTTTATTTTTTTTATCTGTAATTTTCGCTGTATTTTATGTGACTTTGTTTCTGTCACATTGTATTTCATTTTGATTTTGATATTTTTTAATAATTTTCACAAAACAAAAACAAAATCGTTGATTATCGCGAGGCTTTTTCAGAATAATGAAGCGGGACATAAACAAACTATGCGAAAAAGAGTCCAATGCAGTATAAAATATAAAATGACTTTAAGCGATAAGAATGAACACGAGTACCCAACAGCCCGTCGTTCTGCTTGCTGACCAAGGTTGTTAAAACAACGTGATATGTACTCTGTGCGATCGGAAGATGGACGGAAGCGCAAATGAATCGACCGGGATATCGAGATCAGGCATTCCAAATACCGTGCATATCGTGTGCCAGCCTCGCGTTCGCGTTCGATACACCACTCTTCAGCTTTATCAATTAACTTCACGTTGTGCATCGTAGCTTGACGTCACTTTGAATAGGCCGTTGAATAGCCCCCAAATAGGCACTGAAAAGGCAGGCGAAAACATAGGCAGAAAAATTTGGCAGGCACAGGCGCCTCGGCGATATCGCTTGGAGGGCAAAATGAGACAAATACAGCGGGTTACAGCGGGCTCGGACGGATGACAAAGCGCAATTCGGTTGAGTTCGGCGGGGAGCGGGACTGCGTACCTAGCCAGCCAACATCGGAGCCGGCGCAAAAACAAGACCAAAAAAGTGACAGAAAATAGTGTTGCTCGGTTTAAAGTATTTGATTTTTTCTTCTCCGACGCACGTCAATGACACAGGGCGTTGGACAACAGACGACAAGACAAACATTCCAAATCAGTTGGTTCCTATTGTCGAGTGAGAGTTGCATACGAGCAAGAGCAAGCCTCGGTCATTCCTTCCTGATTGTCAATCGCCGACGGTGGACAGCTCTTTCCTTTGTCTTCTATTCTGTACCGGCCCTTCGTTCTTTCCCGCCCTCCAGATTAGAAATACAAGCGCCAACTTGCGCAACGCACGCCATACTCCCCAGTACACCCAATTCCCCAATGTAATACGGCGCCCCTGCAGCCATCGTATATAAAGCCGCGACGAAGGCGACCCCGCCATCACAGATGTCGTCAGCGACCATTTATGCGCAACGCTTAAAGAGTGCTTCAACCAAACGATTGTTTACAACGAGCTCCTACCGTTCATTTTCTTCCTTCTCTCCATCCTCCCCTCCACCCCTCACAACCACCCGCATGCGGCCTTTTGCGTCGTTAGCTCGAGCTTCAACACCTCGCTCGCTTTTGTCTTCCCCCTCGACCTCGATCTCGCCAGCTTCTTCTCGACTCTCCTCCCTCTCCCGACAGCTTTCCTCTTCGGCTCACACAATGGCGCCCATTTCCAAGGAAACCGAATACCTCGTCATTGGCGGCGGCAGCGGCGGTCTGGCGTCCGCCCGCATGGCCAGCAGCAAGTTTGGCATCAAGGCCACCATTATCGAGGGCGGCCGTCTCGGCGGTACCTGTGTCAATGTCGGCTGTGTCCCCAAAAAGGTCACGTTCAATGCCGCCGCCATTGCCGAGGCGCTGCACGACGCCAAGGCGTATGGCTTTTCGGTTGAGCAGACGGCCCCCTTTGACTGGACCACCTTTAAGAACAAGCGTGACGCCTACGTTAAGCGTTTGAACGGCATCTACGAGCGCAACTTGGGCAACGACAAGGTCGAGTACGTGCGCGGCTGGGCACGCCTGACGGGCAACAACGAGGTCACTGTGAAGCTCGACGAGGCCGACGAGTCGGGCAACAAGGAGGTGACGATCCGGGCCAAGAAGATTCTGGTGGCCGTCGGTGGTCGGCCCTCGGACCCGCCCGCGATCCCCGGCGCCGAGCACGGCATCAACAGCGATGGCTTCTTTGAGATTGACACGCAACCCAAGAAGGTCGCCATTGTGGGCGCGGGCTACATTGCCGTCGAGTTTGCCGGCATGTTCAACGCCCTGGGCACCGAGACGCATCTTTTCATCCGCGGCAAGACCTTCTTGCGCACGTTCGACCCGCTCATCCAGGATACCGTCACAGACAACTACGAAAAGCTGGGTGTCAAACTGCACCGCGAGACACAGCTGACGCGTGTCGACAAGGATAGCTCGACGGGCAAGCTGACGCTGCACTACGGCGACGGCCAGACTGTCTCCGACGTTGACCACCTCATCTGGGCCATTGGCCGTACCCCCCTGACCAAGGACATTGGTCTTGAGGAGAACGGCGTCAAGCTTACTGAGGAGGGCTTTATCGTCGCCGATGACTACCAAAACACGACGGCCGACCACATTTACGCTCTAGGTGACGTCACGGGCCCCGTCGAGCTCACACCCGTCGCCATTGCCGCCGGCCGCAAGCTCGCCCACCGCCTTTTTGGCGGCCCCGAGTTTTCCACTCTGCACCAGGACTACACCAACATCCCCTCCGTGGTCTTTGCTCACCCGGAAGTCGGCTCCATTGGTCTGACCGAACCCCAGGCCATTGAAAAGTACGGCAAGGACAATGTCAAGGTCTACAAGACCAACTTCACCGCCATGTACTATGCCATGATGGATCCTGAGGAGAAGCGCCCCACAGCGTACAAGCTGATTGTCACCGGCAAGGAAGAAAAGGTCGTCGGCCTGCACATTACCGGTCTCGGCAGCGGCGAGATGCTGCAAGGTTTCGGTGTGGCCATCAAGATGGGTGCCACCAAGAAGGACTTTGACAGTGTCGTCGCCATCCACCCCACGAGCGCCGAGGAGCTGGTGACCCTGAAGTAAGGTGGAAGCGAGGGTTTTTTTTGATTTTAGCATTAAGGAAGAACAGCTACGATAGAGAGCAATATAAATGAAAACTTAGTAATGAATACAAGGACACATGAAACGACGAAGCTTGTTTTTATCGTGAGTGAAGCCGACTACCTAAAGGCGCTATAATTAGTGGATATATCTGTACTTATAGGGGGCTGTTGATGAGATTGAACGTGAGCTTTAAGACGGTTTTGTTTCATCGCATTATGCTCTTGTTATATTATTTAACTTTTTATATTAGTTCTTTAATTTTTCTTATAAATCATATGTATTGTTTCTGTGTTGTAGGGCTTCTTTCGTCGAGTTTGGAGCTCTTCTTGTTGTATCTCAACCTCGACCTCCGCCCCGTTATGCAATTACACAGCTTAGTGTCGGGGACGCGTTTCCACTTTCAGTCATCCATCACGACTCCCAGCCTTGGACGTCAACCTCCATCTTCAACAACCTTGACGCACAGACAACGTACGCAAACGACACACTACGACATTGCACCCGGTCGGCCCTCGCTGGCGATGGTCTGATTTGAAGAGTACGACACGGAAGCGACGACAAACAGCCATTGATTGAAAGACGACGACACGATCCCCCTTTCTCAACGACCTCTTTACAACACCCTCCTCCCCCCCTCACAATGGACGCCCCTCTCGTCAAGCTCGCAGACTTGCTGCGCCACCCAGATGACCTCGACAAAATTGCCACGCTCAAGCTCGACTTTGCGCGGAAAAAGGCGGCCGTCGACAGCCAGCTGCGCGCTGGGCTGCGGGACCAACTGGAGACGACACAAAGCGGCATGACGGGGCTGTCGGACGGACAAAAAGCTGTGCAACAGATCAAAGAGGAAATGATGCAGATTGACAAGCTGTGCTCCGAGTCGCAAAACATGATCAAGGACTTTGCGACCATCAACCAGGTGTCGCAGGCGCACCGCAATTTCGGCGCGGTCGAGGCGATGCGGCGGAACCTGGAGACGTTCAATGACCGTTTAAGCCAAGTCGAACAGATGCTGCGGGCCGACGACGAGGACCCAGAAAACATGCCGAACCTGCTGCCAATCCACTACGAACTCACACAGCTGCGCAACATCCGCGACGACGCCATGGAGCAGATCCAGCGGGCGGACGACACGAGTCTGCAGTCCACTTTGGAAGACTACTTTGAGCGTCTGGACGGGGCGATTGACTGGTTCGACGAGCACGTCGGGCTGGTGGCCACGAGCTTGATTACACTGGTGACGGCCGAGAACAACAACCTGGTGGTGCGGTTTGCTTTGGTGATTGAAGCCGAAGAAAAGAGCGACCAGCGTGTACAGGCTTTGCAAGACGCCATGCGCGACCACAAGGAGATTGCTTCGCGCTTCCAGGGCATCACGGACGGCGCCAAGACGGTGCGCGGCTACAAGGGCAAGTTTTTGCAGGCCATTGAGGCGTATGCTGAGGCCCAGTTTACACAGACGCGCGAGGCGTTTCTCGACGACCCGTCGCGCCTCGAAAAGGAGCTGCGCTGGTACTTTAACGACCTAAACGCTGTGCGCCTGGGCATGACGCCGCTGATGCCCAAGAAGTGGAACATTATGCGCACCTACACGCAAATCTACCACAAGATGATGCACGATTTCCTGATTGCGCTCATCAACGACCCCGAGACCAGCTCGGCGCACACTTTGGAAATCATCAGCTGGCCCGAAAAGTACTACAAGAAGATGGCCAAGTTGGGCTTCCCACAGGACGACGCCACCCTCACACCACACGTCCTGGACAACCGCGAGACGGAGCTTGTCCGCGAGTTCCGCCAGCTCATCATCAAGTTCCTGGACGAGTGGATCGACCGCATCGGCAAGCAGGAGCGCCAGGCCTTTGTCGAGCGCGCCACCGTCGAGGGCGCCAATTTGGATCAGGACGAGTACGGCTACTTCCGTACGCGCAACCTGGTTGATCTGTGGCGCATGCTGCGCGAGCAGATTGACGTCGCCGCCAACTCGCAGCGCACGGATGTCGTCGAGGGTGTGGTGGACGCCATGTTCTTGCGGCTGCGGATGCGGCAGCAGGAAATCCAAAAGATGTTGGACGAGGAAGCACAGCGGTACGAAATGGGCCGTGTGCCCGAACTCGAGGGCTACCAGGCACTGCAGGACTGGCTGGTCGCCTCAGCCAACGACCAGATTGCCAGCATCGACGATAGAGAAGACGAAGCTGCAGGTGGTGGCTCTCGGATATCGTACCTGACCAGCTTCCGCGAAAAGATTGAGCCGCTCGTCTCCCCACAGTACATGGAGCGCGTCGACGCCGAAGTGGCCGCTCTGCGCGACGGCTATGTCGATCTGAGTACGTGGTGTATGACTAAGTTTGCCTCGCTCATCTTTGTGGTCGACTTCAAGGCCGTCATGCCTGACTTCTTTACGCCTCGCTGGTACGGCGCTGCCACGGGCATGAAGCAAATGGTCGCTACTCTCGAAGAGTACGTCACCGACTACCGCCAGGTCCTGCACTATTCGTTGGTGGACGTGTTTGTCGAAATCTTTTCCGACGAACTGCTTGTCCGCTACCTGGGCGCCGTCCGCAACAAGGGTGCCAAACTGAAGCGGGCCGACCCGTTCCAGGACCAAATCTTTGCCGATGTCGCGGCCGTGTTTGAACTCTTTGACTCGATGCCTCGCGCCGAGGCGGCGGGTAACTTGAAACAAACATGGCGTGTCACCGAACAGTTCTTGGCTTTGCTCACAGTCGGTAAGGACGGTGTCGCTGAAGCATTCATCACTTTCAAGACGGCCTACTGGGACCTGCAAATCAGCTGGGTCGAGGCCGTGCTACGGTCGCGCGACGACTTTGAGCGCAGTATGCTCAACATTGTCAAGGCACAGGCGGCTCAAATCTATGTCGAGCGGGGGCCAGAAACGATTATGAGCAAGGTGAAGTAGGGCAGTCAAGGGCAGCCGAAGGCTGGCCGACAGTCTGGAGAGACTGGCCAACATGTACATATACTTTAATGGACACGGAGCGTTGCTTTTGTTTTCTTATTTTATGGAATATATTGGGATACCACTACTTCTTCAGCTGCACCTATGTATATTGCCTGCTACGCATGCTAATATGCAAACCGAAAGTCGAGTCTCTTCGCACCCGTGTCGACCGTCTCGGCAATGTACGCATCCTTCTGCGCCGACGTCATGGCATCCCAAGCTCGGGCTTTCTGGCGGTTGCGCCATGGATAGTAAAAGAACATAAATGTGATCAGAAGCATGTTCCACACGTTGAGAGCGAGCAGCACTTTGTTTCCAGTGCGGTAGTGCGGTGCATCGTGAGCTCGGTAGATCTGGAAAGGCGGGTGTGGTTAGGAAAAAGCCGTTGGCGGTGAAAATGGAAGAAATATACTCGCGGAAAACGTACATTCGACGATATAATACTACTCGCTTGCACAGCCATGTTGTACAGTGCTGTCGACACCGTTCGCGTCTGAATGTTGCCCGAGTTGCGTGACGTGAAGCCGACCAGGATTGGGTGCACATAGGGAAACCCGACGAGGACCACGGCGACGGCATACCATGACCAGGGACTGGCATTGTTGGGAAGCACTTCCAAAGCTACAAGACACGGCAGCATGTACACCTGTCCGAGAAAGACAAAGATGAGCCGGACGTTGCCGTCCTCACGCCAGTTGGACCCCTTTTCAGACAACCATGTCCACAGCAACAACATTAAAAAGAAGAGCACAGATGCCGGGATCGTCAGTAGTGTTGTATTGAACGTGTTGAATCCCAGTGCTTTGAGGTTGAGTGTCATGTAATTGCCCGCCGGTGCCGAGGGAACGGCCCATGTGAGGCCTAGAAGGTAGACAGGCCAAAGGTCGTAATCACGCAGAGCTGTTGTGAGTCGACGAAGGTTCAGACCCTGGCGGTTGTGCATCCTCCCCTTGCCTGGGTCGTCCCTCAGAATACGGTTCACAAGGATAGTCTCTTCGCGTGGTGTGAACCAGGATGAGGATGATGCCCTCTTTGCTGTCTGGACAGGCGATGCCGGCAAGTAGAACCACGACAGGACACCAATCACTGCTGTCAGTGCTCCTTCAATGACAAACAGCCATCGCCAAGCGGCCCAGCCGTCGGTGCCGCGCATGTGCAGAATGCCGTACGCAAAGAAGGCCGACGCAATGCTGGTGGCCACATAGGCAGCCCAAAAGGCAGCAAGACGTGCGGGAAGTTCACGGCCCTTGTAAAAGTAGCTCAAATACAAGACAGCGTCTGGCACAAAACCGCCTTCGAGCATGCCCAGCAAGGCACGCGTAGCATAAAAGGCAGACAGCCGGTGCGGCGGTAGAGCAGACTGTGAACACGCCACAGCACTCCAGGCGACCATTTGCAGAGGGATCCAGACATCCGGACCCAGTCGCTTGCTGATCATCTGTGCAGGCAGCTCGGCCACCAGAAAACAAACATAATACAACGTCATGCCCGTGTTGTATTGGTCCGTTGTCAGTCCTAGATCGGAAAGCATACCGTCAGCCAGCGCTTGCGACACGTTGCCTCGGTCGAGCTGCATGGCAAAGAACATGAGGCAGCACCAGCCTGTGATGCGTAGGTCCAGGCGGCGGACAAGACGGTGTTCTTCCGCAGGGGTCCATGTAGCGCTGGGGTCGTAGCGGTGGCGTCCCTCGTAGTCGTCGATGGGGGCGTAGAGGGCGGCATCGGCGCCAGCGGCGAAGACGGTACTGTCGGGGTGGGCGATGTTCTCACTCTTTTCGGGGGCCATATCGTCGACAGTAGCCACAATAGGCGAGACAGAGACGTCTTTGGCCATGGTGATGCGAGGAAGTATTCGTTGTGCTGTTGTTGATTCTTCTCGAATGATCAAATGCAAGCGGCAAGCTTAGCGATCTTATATGCCGTCCGACAGAACATAGAGATAACACCCCGCAGTTGATCGACGACTCAGCAACCTTCCAGATTCGGACGCGGGATGTATATTGGACCTGGTTGGAGAGATGTACTCACCTTCTGTAATGGTTGGCAACGGTCTGGCCAATCTGTGCCGCAAACTTGCATCTTGCATTTACATGTATGCTGTGCCATGCGTGACTAAACAGGGAAGTGGTAGTTTTTGATAACAAGGCAGAGGCTGACACCAAGAGAGGGTAAGGAAGGTAAGTTAAAGGGAAAATGACCAAAATATGTATTCAAATATGTATAAAGTGAACACAGGCGGCGCAGTGAGCACGCCATGATTGATAGACACTAAAAAATGCAAAGAGAACCCAATAGCAACATGTGTTATACTGGCTGTTTGTATTTGCGTTTGTTGTGTGCAGATGCAAAATGCTTTAACGATGATAACCCGACTCCAGGAACAATGATGTAGAATAAACACGAGCAATACAAAATCACAAAATTCAAAGACGCAAGGCGATGGAGACAAAAGGAATGTGTAATAACCAGGGGGTATCAGTGAGATCTAGGCGAAAATGAAGGGGAAAAAAAGGAACGGACGAGGTATACAAACGGCAAGATGACCCAGACGATGCAATAAAACCTAGAGCTAAAAAATAACGGCCGTAAACAAAAGAAAGAAAAAGAATGGTGATGTTGGTCAAGTAGAGGCCACCGCCTCTTCACCAGCCGATATAATGCTGGACTTGGTCGCCGCCGCTACTTCCTGCGCTGCTGTGGCCGCCTCCCGCGCTGCAATTTTTTGTTGCCGCGTGGCTTTGGCTTCAGCTACGGCCGCCGCCCTGGCTACTACCAGCGCCCGCTCTGCATCCATGGCGGTGGCACGGCGGGCCTCGACGTCTTCGCGGCGCACAAGTTTGCGCAGCGCTTCCGAGGCCTGGATGAGGCCGTCGATGCTAATGGCGTGGTTGGTCATTTGGTGGTTGATGTAGGTGTAGATTTCAGCGGGGGTTTCACAGGCCAGTAACGCGGCCTCATTGAGTTTGAGGAGGGCGAGCGCCACTTGGAACAAAAAGACGCTGCCGTCGTTCAGACAGAACACAACGTCCCAGACGCGGAAAAGCACTTCAGCACTCAAACAATCCGTAAAGACACTCAAAAACCACTGGAAGGTCATGGTTTCGAGGTCGATTGAAAGAGCGTCAAAGTGGGCCGAGAGCCGCGGAAGGACATCCGCCACATACGTGCGCAGAACCTGCTGGTCGGCACGGCTGGCAGCGAGTGAGTGGTCATAGTAGCCGACGGGCAAGATGGTCTCGACGATGCTGGCGAGCAGCCAAAAGGCGTCCTCCGCAGAAGGGGTGACAAGAAGTAAATTGGCGGCAATCAGGTTCATGCCCTGGCAGTAGCCGACGTCTGGGTTGCGACGAGCATAGGCCAGCAGCACCTCGTTGAGTTTGGCGGTTCCGGGGCCCTCACGGAAGAAGATGTTGTCCGTCAGCGTGCGGTAAATGTCGGCCTGAATCTGGGCGACGACATCGGCACGGTCTTCGGCACCGGGACCTCCCTTGTCACCTTCGTCGCGACCGGCCACCAAATCGTCATAGGCACCGGGCACTCGCAGACTCGTAGCGCCCGTGCACTCGGACCACACCTTGGCACGCAGAACAACGGGGATGCCGCCCAACACCAGAGCACGGAACTCGTTCCACTTGGCCCGGCCCAGCTTGCCTTTGTTGCCGAGACCAGCAACACCGACAATCTCCCCGTCAGCCAGACGCGTCTCGGGCATAATGGCGGTGGCATGCAGGAAGCGGCTGTTGGTGTTTGTAGTACCATTGTTGCTGTTTTCGACGGCAGCCAAGGCCATCATTTCGCCCTCACGGCGGCGTTCAGCCCGGACTTTGCGCAAAAACTCGTTCCAGCGGACGGTGCGCTCTTTTTGGAGCGTATCATGGAGCTCGCTGAGTTGCTGGAGGAGCAGGCGGACAGGCTCGACGTCTTCTTTTGCGGGTGGCGCTGGCTGTGATTGCTGCTGCTCCTGTTGCTTCTTCTTGACGAGCTGCTTCTGGTCGGCAGGCGCGTCGGCCGTGTTGGTGCTCGAGGCGATCGAGTCCGTGTCGAGACCAGTCAAAGACGTTGCGCTGGCCGTAGCGTTGGTTGTCGTAGTGGTGGTCGTAGCGGCTGTGGTGGCAGCTGCCATGGCGCCTGTTGACGGCGGCACAAACCCACGACCGTCGGACGTAATAAAGCCCGGCGACTTGGGCCCAGCTGCGTCACCACCCGAGACAGAACTGCTGCCATCCTCAGTAATCACCTCGATACGAGAGTCACTCATGGCGGGCGTGTGCGAGAGCAGTTCGGTCGGGAAGGTGGCAATCTTGAGATAGTCCTGCCAGCGCTTGGGGATGCTGCCGGGAGGTGCGTTGCCGGCAGCAGAGTCCTTGTCGGGCGCTGACGTCGACGTCAGGTTGATACTCGGCGGGCGGTGCGTGCTATCGGCGTCGTTGTCGTTCTTGAGCGAGCTAGCATCGCCAATGCTGGCTTGGTCGGCCTCGACAACCACCATATCAGCTTCGTCCTCATTATCACACCCTACAAGCTGCGATGGCGACGGACGTCCATTGCGGCTGGCCCGTCCTCCGGCTGTGTCGAGCATCTCCGAGTGGCGGCTGCCGCGTTTGTTATGACGGGCGACCTGGGCGATTTGCGCGACTTGCGCTGCCTCCCGCTGGCGCTTCTTGCGGCGCTGGTCGTAAATGAAACCGAAACGGTCAATCAGATGACCCGAACTGTTGTAACGGTTGTACATGTGCGTCAGAGTAGGCGGCTGGACATCGAGCGGCAAGATGGTGTCCATTTCGACGGGGAAATAGGTGGTCCTACGCATGGCTGCTGCACCGTCGCTGGCTGGACTGGCGTCCATCATCTCGCCGCCCCAGCGCTCATTGGAACCACCACCACTGCTTCCCTGTTGCTTGTGTCCGTTGCCGTTTGGTCTGTTACCAGGGCCGCCTATACCACGACCAGGGATGGCTTGGGGACTGGCGCCACCGTTGAGAGCAGCAACTGCGCCTGCACCGTTGAGTACTGCCGACGATGTCGTCCGGCGCATCGACATGAGCGACTTGGGGCCGACACTGCCGCCGTTGCCACCTTGAAGAGTGGATGCGCGTCCAGAGCGGCCAATCGTGGTTGCTGGCGGACCAGGCCGGCGGGGGTTGGCAACACCTGGCGCATTACGGAGTGACGCTGCAGCGGACGCAGATGTGCTCTCGGTCCCTGAAGCATCCTGCGAGTCACCGCCACCACCACCACCCACCAGACGCAGAGCAAGACTGGCCAAGGACGGCTTACGACCTGATTGTGACGTGGCGGCAGAGTGGACACTGGAAGCGCGGCTAGCGCTGCGAGTTGGTCGTGTGTTGTCATCGGCAGTCGCATCAGTCGAGGTGCTGGGGGTCGGCGGCTGGAAGAGGTCTTCGGTAATGGTCGGCCGGCGGTCGCCGCCAGATGTGACACGGATCGCCGTCGTCTTCTTTTGTGCCGTCTGTGGTGTCACTGGAGTGCTTGCCCCGCTGCTGCCGCCGTTCGCCCTTTTTGTGGTGCCACCCCAGAGGTAGTCCTTCCAGCCTCGGGACGTGCCTGTTGATGAGGCGGGCTTGCTGTTTGCGGCATCCTTGGCTGATAGAGCACCAGCAGCCGATGACGCTGCTCGAATGGTCGCGTCGTTGTAGTAGTAGTCGCTGCTGACCTGGCGCGGGCTGTGGTGGTCGGACATGGCGTCGCCCAACAAATCGGACACGCGGCGGGCGTGCGCGGCTGGGATGGACGTGTTGGCAGCCGCGGCAGCCAGTCTGGCCTCCTGTTCTTGCTCGAGTGTGCGCAGCCTTGTCTCCAGGTCCAGACTCGACAAACCGCACTCCAGAATGATCTTGCGCAGGCAGCGCTCGCGGTCGGCGGCACGGGCGCGCAGGGCGGCGACTTGTGTGTCACGTCGGGCGAGGTCCTCGGCGAGCTGGCGCACAAGCGTCACGGCGCCGTGCTTACCGATGAGGCGGGCGACGTGGGCGTCGTCGGTCAAGTGCAGGTCACTCGGAATAATGGCTGGAGCGTCGTCGTCGAAAAGAGCACTGCGACCGGGTAGGCTTGAAGTCGGAGCGGCGACGGCTGCCGTGATGGAAGAAGTGGAGGCAGTCGACGTGGACGGGGCCGTGACAGGCAACAACAGAGATTGTGTAGAGCGTTCGTCGGCCGCCAACAAGCTGTCCACGAGTGACTGCGTCGAAGCCGTCGGTCCAGCCAGACGAGGTCGTTGCGAAGTTGGAAGCAGTGGTGGCGATGCCGATGACGGCGCTTTCGGCGAAAACGACGGGAACGACGTCAGCGACTTGCTGTCTTCGGACGTCACGCTGGCCGCGCTTGAGCCTGCATAGCCGCCAACTTGGCTGCTATGAGTAAAAGGTTGTGGGTTTTGTGAAGATGAGCGCGTGGGCACACGGCTGCTGGCGCGTCGACTGCCGGTCCTGCTTCCGGTGCCGTTGCCTCCACCACGGCGTAGTGAACGGTGGCTGCGCGTGGATGAGGCGGCGGACGTCTGTGAGACGGAACGGGCAAGGGGTGCAGCTGTAGCCGCAACGGGTGTCGTGTTGGCAGCGGTGGGTGAAGCAGTTATTGGGGCAGACGTCGCCGTCCCTGGCGGCGATGATGACGTTGTCGATGCGGACGAGAAGGACGAGTTGGTCACCGCGCCGCGCGTCGGCGGGGACAAGGAGGCGGCGTCGTCGCGGTCCATGATGACGGAAGACCCGTCATCGGTGGGTGGACTCAAAGAGGAGGGCCAGGATGAGGAGCTCGAGTGAGGAGAGAGGTCAACAAGTCGAGAAGGCGAAAGTGGCAATGTCGAGATTGAAGTTGATCGAGGATGTCGTGACTGAGAGAGGAAGAGATGTCGAGCCAAACTCTGCTCGTCGCAGAAAAAGACGTGGTCTGCCGTAAGAGCGTTGGGCGCGCGCGCAAGGGAGGACTGGCGTGTAGATTGTGGTTGGTTGGTGTTCTCAGTTCTGGCCGTTAGGAATGAAGAAAGGGACGAGAAGGAGGCAATTCAAAAGAGTCGAGACACTTGAGCAGGAGCTTGTCTCTTGTTTCGGCCTAGAAGAGGAAAGAGCCCCCACCACAGACCACAGGGCGGTCCCAAGAATTGGGCAGGTCTCCACTTTTTACAGCGGAAGCGTAGAAGGAGCAGCCTGGATGCGTGACTGACACAGAGAGACACAGCAGGAAAGAGCGGCCGACTGCAGCCCTTTAGGCTGTACGACGGGGGGCAATTACACGGATTGCGGCGCATTACAGGGCGGGAAGGCGCGAATGACCAGTGTTGCGAGCATAATTACATCACTGAGATTTTGGAAAAAGTCGTCATCCCTTGCGTCGAGTTTTCTTTCCAACACACTCTTTTATTCTGTCTGTATTATTTGTCTTCAAATTCTGTCACTTTTCATATCATTTCATTCCCACGAAACAAGGGGTTACTTGACACTTTCACACAACGCACGAAAGTAAAGAGGAAAGAAAAGGGGAAGAGGGCGACTGAGGCGAACCCAATAGAAAAAGAAAGCAAAAATTCTCCCTTGATTCATCCAGCGGGTGGCGAAAGACAGTAATTCCGCCCCAGAGACGATTGAATATCAGCTGCTTCAGCGTACCGGACGAGACATCCGCCAGGCACGGAAGAGCGGGATCAACCGCGCTAGGGAGATTGGCCTTTTGGGTTCGCTTTCGATCGACAGTGGTTGCAGGAGGAGGGCGAGAACTGAGAACTGTGAAGGATTTGATGCAGATGAGTCTCCCGTGAACCTATGCAGGTCTGGGATGCAGGTCTGGCATGTTGAAAAGACAATGGTTGGTAAAATGTTTCAATATTGACTTTAGAATATCATTCATTATCGTGCCCAGAGATTGCTCTTCATATCTATCGTACATACGCGAATTTCTTCTCACGATGACAACCACGCCATATTCAACAGGTCAAAGTCCGTGTCCAACATAAACTCATTGAGATCAATTTCCATCGGAAGAAGTTGTTGCGGTTGTCGTGGTAGGGCAGCGCCATTGTTCCCGACGGCAGCGCCACCCCCCATGGCCAAGGCCTGAGAATGTGGATGAGGGTGAACATGGCCGTGATGTGGTGGATAGCCTTGGGGATATCCTGAAGCACTGTGTCCATGAGTCTGGCTGTGTTGCCCATACTGATCTGGGGCCATGGATGGTCCCGTCTGTGGCCCACCTTGTGGCAGACCATTCTCATTTGTCACTTGCTGCCCTGGATTGATGGGCACCAGCACCAGCTGCGACAGGTAGCTAACACACCGCTCGACGACACGGTTGCCGCGATCCAAGTTCTCGAGCGCCTCAATGGCCATGCCAAAATAGGGGAGGGCGGCCTCGACAAATTCCCAGCGTGGAAGGAGCCGGCCCAACGTGGTCGAGTCGTCGCCCATGTTTCGCTGGATATCACACCGGGCGACGTGCATGGCGGCAAAGATGGCGAGAGCGGCATTAAATGTGTAGAACAGGGAAAAGTTCCAAGCACCCAACAGATCACGACGAGGACCGTTGGCAAGGACAATCGTGTGCACAATAGAGATGATGGCCTGGGCAGAGTGGATGCACGCCTCAACGCTGCCGAGACCCATCTGGAGGAGCTTGGACGATGTTGCTGCATTGCCACGACTGCCTCGACTACTACCTCGACGACCACAGGTCTCTAATAGCTTCTCCAGGATGGGTCGGTGTGACAGGATCTGCAAGTTATGGTATCTGACCGACAGCACGACTACATACCGCATCGAGATCTTGTCGTCAGCCTCGATGCCCTCCAAGTCTTTGGGGCTGACGGGCGCGTCAAACACTGACAGTTGATTCGGTGCTAGCTGGGCCTTCCATCCTTCGAGTTCGGCCTCGACGCGCAAGACATGTGAAAAGAGTGCCGAATAGTCGGCCGACTGCTGGGACGACGGTGCCGGTTCTTCCAAACCCAAGTTCTGGCCGTAGCACGTGTCAATGATGCGGTGCATGACGTTGTACAGCTTGATGGTGGCCGTGTAATACAAGCCGTCCATTTGGGGCGTAGGGACGGCGGGTGAGGTGGTCTCGGCTTGACTTGGAGTATCCTCCGGCTGCCCAACAATCTGCATGTCCGTAATGGGTAGGTCGAGTGTCAAGTAGCTCTCGTGGATCATGGCCGGACGACCAAAGGTCATGGACAGCGTGCGGTCCAGCAGGATGCAGCCGAACCACACGCGCTTGCGGATCTCGCATTCCAGCGGTGGGAATGCACGGTTCGTCTTGGGCGACTGGAGGCCGAGCTGTAGAGCTGTCGTGATGGCAAGGCCGTGGACTGTCCAGGCTTGTACAGATTTTTGTGTTCCTTGCAAGTACTGTCCGAGAATCAGCAAGTACTGCACCAGCTCGAGACTCATGTTTCGACGCGCCTCTTTGTCGTCACAGAGCGCATTGGCCCGCTGGTAGTAGACGTCCGACTCGGCGATGCGGCGTTCGGCAGATACTGAAGTGTCGACATGCAATGTTGTGGCCATGGCTAGGATGATGTTGAGCAGGCCGAGCCACGTGCGCCGGGCACTCGTAAAGTTGCTTGTCTTGAGGGCAAAGTAGGTGGCACAAAACGTGGCCTCGTGCACGTACGGCAGCAACCGACCCGTCTTTTGGAAATACTCCCGGATTAGACTCCAGGTCCGTGCCTCCGAGGGCAGTGCATAAATGTTGACGGGAGCCATAGTCGGCGGTGTCGTCGTTCCGTGTGCATGTCCGCCGTTGCGTCCACCACCACCGCCCGTTGGCCTTGATACACTCATACCGCCAGCCACCTCGTGGGCACGGTTTGTCGGTGACGGCATGGCCTGGTGCAGATCGTCCATGCGGGCCATGGCCAAAGAAATGTGCCGCAAAAAGGCAATATTACTGCTGGGGCCAAAGTAGCCCCAGTCCTCTTCGTCGGTAAACTTGATGGCGCCCATGCCGTCAATGGAGTCCTCGGCCGTGTCGGGCACACCGTACGTGCCATTTGTGGACGTGGCTGTCGTGGATCCATTGGAGTTGGATGTTGATGAATTAGTGGTGGTGTTTGAGGCAGTGGCCGGCGCTGTGGATGCAGTTGTTGCGGCCTGTGAACTCGTTACACTGCCAGCTTTACTGCCATTGTCATTGCCGCCAGTGTCACCATCGTCTTCATTGGTGTCGTCTTGGTGCTGACGTTTATTACCTCGTGTTGTTGATGACTCTGCCTTCTCGGCTCTGACTTGTGCCAGACTGGATTCGATATCGGCCAGTCTTTGTTCCAGCCGCTCCAGATAAGACCGACCGACAGTCAAGTTGCTCGCCACACCGGCCTGTTCGTAAACACACTCGCAGCCCAGCTCAATGCACAGTGAACACCTTGGACGACGGCCGTCACATCTTGACTTTCGATGTCGACAGTTGCCACAGGCGAGGGCAACTCTTCGTCGTTTGCTGGGCGGGCCGGTTGTTGACACTGTTGACTGTGGAGACTGGCCGGGGCCAAGCTGTGCTTGTGAAGAGAGTTGCTGTTGTGCTTGTGTCTCCGACTGTGATTGTGTCTCCTGTTCTCCTTGTGGACCAGGCCGGGAGCCGGACCGGGTGTTGGGCGACGGGCCCCGTCCAGGGGACGTAGCAGGACCCGCCATTGGGAAGGGCGGAGGTGATAAGATGGGGAGGGGAAGTGACAAGGCCGGCCAGAGATGGCACGAGCCAGACTCAGATACGCGCTGTCACTTAGACGGTGCTGCGGTACAGTGCGAAGGGTCTCTCAGAGCAAGACACAAAACGTGGCAGATGGTTCGAGTAAGACCCAGTATCGGACAACGGGTGTGTGGTTGCGTCGGGGAGCGAGGGAGTGAAAGGGAGACGGGGAGTTTTTGAGTGATGGTCGAGGTGCATTGGGGGAGGGAAAAATGTGGATGTGAAAGGAGTTTCAAACTGCTCCGTCCTTCTCCGGTGGCCCTCTCCGCTCGCCGTGTTGGTTGTCAAAGATGGAAAGAATGGGAGTGGTCAATGTTCCTCGCTTCGCGCGCGGTCACACCTTCCTCTCCGCAAACAACCCGCACTTTCTTGTTCTTTCCCCACAACCGTGGAGAAGTGGCAGGGCAAAGTGCCGCTCGTGAACAATAATACGACAGGAAGGCACGAGGCAGGTCTCGATCGCTTGGGAATTAGACGGACAACTGGGGAAAGGAGGAGAAAGAAGAAGAGGAAGGCACGAGAGGAGCAGACGGTGAGCCGTCGGGGAGTTAGGAAGGAACGGCTTTGTGAGGGTGTCCCGAAACAGGCAAGAGTCGTGTTAGTCGGGGCATTAGTTGCCTTAGCGGCTTGTTTTCGGGGGCTGCAACTGCCAGCTTCCAGCAGGCTTTAGGGACCTTCGGTGCCTGACACCCGCTAGCCGCCTTCCCCGACAGCTGGCCGCCATCCCCGCCCGGTAGCGGGAAAGTTGGTTGGAGCTAGAGTGGATCCAGAGTGGATCGTGAGAAACGAGCAGCAAAATTGGACCAAAAAAAAGAGAACGTCGCGATGCGCAAAAAAAAGAATCGCTCTTCTGCGTCGGCCGGGAATCGAACCCGGGGCCTGTCGATGGCAACGACAGATTTTACCACTAAACCACCGACGCCTGTCGCAGGGGCTGCTTTTTGATTCGCTCAGCTGTATGCTGCAACATGAAGCAAAGAACCCCACCAGATGTACTGCGAGTGCATTGCGTAGGTATCGTCGCCAGCGGTTCGAAGTATACAGAAAACAGAAAAACGTAGTTGGAAAATGGAAATCAGGTTAAAAACAGTAAAAAGCATACTGATTCCCGGATCTAAGGCCATCGTGTCGTCTTTTTCTCTCTCTCTTGTTGTTTCGTCCTCTTTGAGATGCCTTCCTTTGTTTCTGCGGCCTCTGTTGTTTACAAACCTCCTTGGACGGCACCAAGGACAAGAAGTCCTTCGCCGCGTCCAGGAGGCCATCGCCGCTAAGCCGTCGCAGCCTCCAAGAGCCATTCCCACTGCCGAACAGCTACGACAGCAATGGGCCCGCGGCAACGAGGCAGGAGAACCAAGAAAAAGCTACTCCGCCGCCTACCAGCTGGCTATTGTCAAAAGCCAACGACGATGGGAGTGCTTTTGTTCTTTTATAGACATCCAGGACTGAAGAGCGCAGTTGGTTGCCACGAACTACGACGACAAGGGCCTCATCGGTATTTACATCAATTATATTACCTCCAGGTTAAAGACACACATTACAATAAGATCTTCGGTCAAGCAATATATGCACCAGCCTTGGAAGATCTTTAGAAAATACAGCGGCCGAAAGATTAACGACCGTTTTTTCGCCTACACCAATGCGGCTATCGACGAGTACGACCACCTCAAAATGTTCACAGGTGCCCGAACCTACGAGTTTATACTTGGATGCATCGACGTCAGCAAGATTAAGAACGAATACTACGATCGGCTTGATTACTATAGGGCTTAAAATACGAATATACCGAGGGCCGCTCTATTAAAAACCTGGCCTCTTTGCGACAGACTGGACGACAGGACGACGGCTGATAAAAAAGTGCTCTGTTGGGAAGATATCGAATTTTATATTGTCAGTGACCCATACGGTAATAAAGAGAGGGACCGACTGATTATAACAGTCTTACTTCGCTTCTATAAAGGCCACGAAAACTATATAACACTGATCCGGTTTCTCTTTGTCGAAGACCCCCTCCCTGTTATTTACTCCGTGTCCCATATCCAATAATCTGTACAACAGACTAAACGTTGACGATCGGCTTTTTTTTTCAAACACCAAAAGACCCCGGTGCCGTCTCTGAAACAAGATACCGCCACAGGCTCGAATTGTCGGGCGGTTGATTGGCCGACATCTGACCACCGGCACCGGCTTCTTGAAACAGAAACGATAGATCTGGCGACTCGCCATCGGGCGACAGATGTTGTGAGCTGTTGGCGTTGATAAAAATGGGATTAACCGCCCACGCATCGGTATCCATGAAAGCCTGTCCGCCGGTGGCCATTATATCACCGCCCGGCATCTCGACATCCGAAAAGAAGCCGGAGCCAAAGAAATCGGGCGACAGCAGCTGCATAGCAGTGTCCGTACCCGCGCCGGCTGACAAAAAGGCGTCCGATGCGAGCGAAGCGCCTGCAGCCGCGGCTGACTGAGGCATGGAGGTGGCGGGGGTCGACGATGGGTGTTGTTGCGATGACAGTGGTGCCTGCAAGTTGTTTGGTTGTCTTTCGAATGATTGTTGCGAATACGCAGACGCAGACGCAGAGGAGGTTGTGGTTGCTGTGACAGGGGAGGACGTGGCTTTCTTCCGTTTTGTGGTGCTGACTTCACGCGTGCCCACCCTCATGGACACGCGGCGAAAGATTTCTGTAAAGCTTTCCGGCTTTTGCTGTGGATCTTGCTGCGATCGGCTGGAGTGGGTAGCTTGTCTAGCTTGGCCCTCGGACGATAGGTCAGTAATGATGTGGTAGGCGGACTCAACCACCGTGCGTAAAGACGGATTGATAATGTCTGTGAACTTTGAAAATATGTCCTGCACGATGGAGATGATGCGAAACCTGTCGGCAATCTCGTCCGGCGGCAGATCATGGTCAATCGACCAAAAAAGATCCAGGAACAGCACGGTGGCCGCACCCAACGTGTGCGAGTAGGCAAACCAAAACATGCCACGGGTGGTTAGGTCACGCATGTTGGAATGGCAGTCGACAACGATGCGCGCTGACCTCAGACATTGGTCTTTTGAGTATTTGTATCTAGAGCCTGGGCTGTATCCCCTGGACAAAAATGGCCGATGTAAACGGACGATGCGTGAGTAGATGCCCTCGAGCGCGAGGTTGCGTTGCCAGCGGATTTTTGGATCTTCGTTTGCAAGATTTGTCTCAGCACTTGGCTGGTATGCTTCTGGAAGATGGTCAAAAATTGCCTGGTAGCCTCTATCAACCTCGAGAACGATGGAATACGAGAACTTGTCGGCGTGAGTGATGAACTTGTCGTAGGTCATGCGCAGCATATTTGCTATTTTCCACTTGTAAATCTCAAAGGAGGCGGAGGTAATTTGATTGGGATCGTGCGCTTTGTATCTCCAATCGGTGCAAGACAGCTCAGAGTCGTTGACATTATCAATCAGTTGCGATGTGCACTGCTCTGGGTGTATGATGTAGCTGCGAAAGCGTGCCGAGGCTGACATCCAATCGGCCCATTGCAGAATCATCCAGATGCGGAGTGCGACGTGGCGTTTGATGGCATTTTTGCCAGGCGGCCAGGCAGGATCATCAGGTGGCATTCTGGGAATAAAAAAGCACAGTCAGTAAATAAGCGCGTAGAAGTAATGTTTCGGGTTTTTAAAACCTCACATTTCTGGATTTGAACCGAGAATATGCAGCCCCATCAGTTGGGCAGAACGTATCGCCACACCAATCCAGTTCAGCATCACATCAGCTTGACCCCGGGCAGCTGAAGATTGGAAGAATTGATTTAAGAGGATAATTGTTCTGAGACTCGTTAGCATCGCTGAAACAGAATTATGACCTTTGGCAGAGGAATGGTGGAGGGAAGAGGGAAGCCTACTGTATGGTTCGAACACGGGGCGTCGCCATGGGATTTCCTAGGTGCAAAGCACGGATGCTGATGGCATGGCACCTGTTGGTGAGATCCTTAAAGTGTTGGCTGCTGTAGCCGTGGAATGGGTGGTTGGTGTCGGCCATGACATCGACTTCGTCGGCTCTCTGGTTGTCCAGGGCTAGTGCCATGACCATGAAAAAGACGGCCAACCACAGAGGGTCAATGTCCAGATGACGACCTTGGGACATGAGCTCCCAAAAGGTCTTGAGCTCTGCCTGGAAGCCAGGCCAGTACAAGATGTGTGAGCGCCAGTCCACCGTCTTCTGGTATTGGTTGGCAAGGTAGTAAGACTGGCGCACTGTGGGCAGAGCGGCGTAGATAGCGTTGAGGACATCTTCTCGCTTCTTGCGAAGACGTGCTCTCTGCTGCTGCCGGCCATGGTTCTCTCGCTCCTGCCGGGTCCAGTCTTTGAACTCGTCGTCCCAGCTGGACAAGAGGGGATTGTATCGATCCACTACCGCGTCCCAAGTCGGGGCAATGATGCTTGTCAAAGCTGCGGTGAGGAAGGTGTGGTCTTTTTTAACAGCTGTAGTTCCTGTCGTTGCGGCTCCTGGTGTTTCGCAATGACCGCCCGGTCTGCAGTCAGATGTTGGCGGCGCCATAAGGCTACCGCGCCAGTACTCGTGTGAGATGATGGGTCTGTCCGCACTGGCATCGCGGGGCGGGTTGAAGGCGATGCTCTCGAGAATGATCGCGGCATCTTCGACATTGTCGTTGTACTTACCGTCTTCGCTGGAGCGTTCCGAGCACTCTTTTTCTTTGTTTTTTTGCCGCTGATCCTCTCGGTCCTGTCGGTCTGGCCGGCCTTGCCGGCCTTCCTGCTCTTGTATGGTTTGTGCTTGCATAGCATGGCATGGCACAACATCGGGCTGCGCGTGATCACCCCCGGACGGCGCGGCTTTGACCAGGCTCTCAAGGATTTGCACGCGGTCGCGCAGCTCCTGCAACTCCGACCGGAGCACAAAGGGCTGCGGTGCCGGGTCGATTTTGGCCTCGTCCCAGTTGCAATATGCGGACCTCCCACGCTTAATGCAAGCCGTACATGGAACGTTCCGGTCGCACTTGATCTTGCGACGCTTGCATTCGCTGCAGCTCAGGGCCATCCGGGGCCGCTTTGAATGGCGTTCTGCATCGTCGTCGGTGCCATTGGCGCGGGCGCTGATGCTCTGGGAGTTTCCATCCGGGTAGAGGCCGTATGGATCGTCTTCTCTCTGCCGGGTGGCGGCTAGGGGCCGTTCGCGGTCTCCTGGCTCCCCATGGTCCAATGTTTGTCGCAAGTTGCCCGTTGACGGCGCTGATATGAGCGGTACTGGCACCTTGCCAGCCGCCGTGGCCGCACTGACCTTCCTTGTTACAGCCGTTCCCTGGTGCTGAACCGGCAGTTGCCATTGATCTCCGCCACCAGCGCCACCAGCGCCAACAGCAGCATCGGTGCCGTCGTCAAAGAGGTGAGCAAACGAGCGGCTCATCACGCTGCTGGCCGGGCCCTTGTCGGCGTAGGCCATGCCTGGGATGTGGTGAGCATACGATAACGGCGTGACGAAATGAGGGAGACAGAAAACAAGAAACCAAGGAATGTGTTAAAGGAAATGCCTGGAAAAGACAATGCGGAGTGTCACATGTGCTAATGCATGGAGAGGAGAAACGATGAGCTAAAAAAAGGGGACAGGTTTTCGGGGGGAAGAAGAAAGTGCGTGCCCGGTAGCCTGAACCTGGCTTGACTTGGCTTGGTCTAGCCCACTATTCTCTCCAGCCTGGTCAGGTGGGACGAGTTCAATTTGGGCGGCCTTTACGCAGCCTTAACCACAAGCTTGGGAAGCAAGACAGCCTTGCCAGCAGAGGGGGAAAATGACCAACTTAAAATGAATCACGTATAGACGGCCCATAAAGATCCATTTTGTATGTTCGCAATAAATTCCGAGCTCAGGCTCTTACCACTTGTAGTTGCAGTTTCTAGATTGTTTACGGAGTCTTATTTGCATGATTCACTTGTTCGTTTAATACTAGAACTGGCCAGCAACGTGTAGAAACAATGGAGAATAGTGTGAAGAGTGGCCATTTTAAATATTACAGTGGCTTCGGCATTGGCTGTGGCAGAGTGTTCTCGGGGTGTTCTCGGAGTGTTCTCTTGATCTTAGAAACTCTCACTGTTATCCATCGATCCGACAACTATCTGTATAATATGTAGATGTCTTCCTGCGCGGACAATGATATTATGTACAAAAAATCCGAAAAGGGGTCTGATATGGCAGTGGGCCAGTTTTCCTTGCCAGGTGCACTCGAGGTGACACTCGTATCTTCCCATTCTTCTCACACCTCAACGACAGGTTCGCGACCATAGTCGCCCGTGCAGACGGTGCTGGCAAACTTGCGTGGGGCAATGCGGCGCTCAAACAGTTCGTCGACCTGGGCAAAGCTGCGGCCGGTATAGTCGGGAATGAAAAAGTAGACAATGGCAACACTCATCGCAGCCAGGCCGGCATAAAAGTAGCCTGCAACGTCGGCTACGTTAGCACTGACAAATGGAACAAAGTGTCATACGTCAACCCTTCGGAGAACACTCACCTGTATTCAATGACAAGTCTGTCATCATGAACGAAATGGTCGAGCCCAGGACCCAGGCAATGGATGCATTGCCGAGGTTGCCTAGGGTGTTGGTCTTCGCACGCAGGCGCATGCTGCCAGACTCGCCCGTGTACGTCCAGCCGACAGCGCCCGGCCCGCTGACGGAACCGGTGGTAAGAATACAGACAAATAAGATGACTAAGGCCTGCGCGGACTTGCTGGACTGGACGTCGGAGTGGACGCTGCCGACGATGCCGATGCCAAGATCGCCGACAAACATGAGGATGAGGCCGTAGAACAAAATGGCCCAGCGGCCCACGGCCTTGCGGTCGATGAGGAAAAATACGCCAATGTTGCAAGCAAATCCAATAGCTGGGCAGTTAGTAGGCGACAGGGCGGAAATGAAAAGAAAAGAAAAAAAAAAAGCGCAAAACCACACTGGGAACACTGGAGATTGCTACTTACATAGCACAATCGCCGTAGCCGCCAACGAATTGTTGAAGCCGGCCATGGCAAAAAAGTACGTCGCATAAGGGCCGCAAAGCATGTTGCCGCACAGAGGCTGTGACATGGCGGGAAAGATGGCACAGAAGCTACGGCGGGCGTCAACGCCCTTGAAGCAGTCGAGGAAACTGGCAGTCTTGTTCTGCAAAGGGGCCGTTGGGTTAGTGGATAATCTCTCTTTCACTCCCTCGCCTTCTGAACGGAAAAGAGTTCCAACTCACCTCTTCGTCAATCTCCGACTCCTTCATGACTGTATATGCAATCTCGGCTACCTTGAGGTTGATCTCCTCCTCGTTCAGTCTTGGGTACATCCATCGCAAGGCCTTGCGGGCCTGATCGTGCTTGCGGCGCATAATCAGAAAGCTAGGTGACTCGGGCACCAAAAAGACCTCGCAGGCAAAAATCAAGACTGGCAAAGCAATGCAGATGTAAAGAGGGACCCGGAAGCTTCGATCGTCCGTGACGCTTGGCCAGGTCTTTTGGGTACCGTAGGAAATCAAGACGGAGAACAGGTTTCCGGTGTTCACTGATGGCAAGCAGTTAGCAAGGGTCCTCCCCATGAAAAAGAAAATCAGAAGCAAAAAAGCGCAATACTGACTAAACATGTTAAAGGTGGACAGGCTGATGCCACGCAGTTCACGCGGCGAGACTTCGGAAATGTACGTGGCAACACCCGCCTGCATCAGACCTGTCGCAAAAGCCATGACAATTTTGGCACCCAGCCAGCCGGTCCAGGTCTTGACAAAGGACTCGAGAAAAGCACCTCCAACGCAGAACAGAAGGATAAAGTAGAGGACAGGCCGGCGACCGATCCAGTCGCCGGCGACACTGCTAAAGATCATGCCAAAGAGCTGGAACGGTGACGATACGGCAGACCAACTAAGGTAAGGTTGTTAGGGTGTTGAGCGTCCAAGAGAGTTTCGTTTTCTTTTCTTTCTCTTAAAAAAAGAATCTTTAAAAAAAAGAAATTAAATTCACCCACATGGAAATATATTTGGCCGGAATGACATAAGAATTCGACGCCTCCTCCCAGTTGCCAAACTGACGGGCAAACGCCGAAATTCCGAGCATGTTGCCGGCCATGTTGAGTTCGATGCCGGAGACGATGCCGTTGAGCTTGTAGCAAGGGTGTTAGAGTGGAGTTGGGGAAGGACCGTTGACAACACTGGGAAACTCGAGTTCGTCCTGACTCACCAAAACAGATGCCATGATCAACACCATTCGCGGGTTCCGTTTAAAGACCACCCAGGGTTTCTCGGGCTCCTTCAGCGTCTCGTCAATGGCCGCCTGGTAGCCAACTTCGCTGAGGACGCCCTTGACAAAGGGGTCCTTGGTCTCATTGTGGATGGCATCCACATCATGCTTCTCGCCGGGGATCACACTGTCATCCTGGTGGATGGCGACAGCGACGTTCTGGGGATCCGGAGCCATTGCGGCTGTCGTAGTAGATTGGATATCCTTGTGTGAGTATGCAAACCAGGTGACAATATAAACACAGCCACACAAGCACACTGAGACCCAGAGATCTTCAGTCTGTTTTGGTGAAAAATAAAGAACAAACAAAAAGATCGTCGGTCAACTTTGTGGGGAAGGCCAAGGCTGTTTATACCCATGGAATCATGAGAGAGGAAACAAGGAAACAAACAAAGAAGGCCTAAACCACTATCTCCCAGTGTACATTCCTCCTATGCCGTGGCAAAAGAAGAAAACAATTGATCACATACGATGGAGTGTTTTCGGGTGGGTCGTCTCTACGGCTTGTCTTGTGACATATTTCATCCGATCAAGGATGTATTTTTCGTCTGTTATCCGGGGTTACTCGTCTAGATTCTGGGGTATTGGGGATTACGGGTGTGGGGAGGGGAAGGAGGGGAGGAAATGATACGACTACTCGAAGAACTAGAGCGAGTGCAAAGCCTGCTCTGTTACCACCCGGTCTGTTTTGGGGAAAAGGGGGGGCTATCCTTCAGTCTCCAGTTTTTTTTTGGTTGTTACGATCAACGGATCTCGAGCATCTAATGGGAAGAGGTTTAACCTAGCCAAGGAACGAAGCGGACAGTCCGCATCAGCCCCCGAAGCCGCCCATCAACGGAGAGTCCGTCACGGCTCCGTCAAAGCCTCGCGTGAAGAGTCTGCAACGCAAGACGAAACCGCTCGGCTGTAAAAGCGGACTCTCCGCGTCCCCCGCCGCCCCCTTGAACGACCAATCAATCGTCTTGGACCTATTTTATCTTGCCCTTGGCTTCTGGACGGTTTGACTACATGATCCAGAGGGGTAATAAATGTTAGTGCGAGTACACAGAATAGGGGGTAAACGGGCCATCCGTAGTACCTGTTGTAGTAAAATGGGTGCAATGATACATAAACAAAAACCCAAAGCGCTTTCGTGTGATTTTGTTTACAGAAGTTTGCTTTGCCCGAACTTTCCACCACCTGGATTCTTCCCAATCTTTGTCAAACTGCTGTTGGATGCGATGTACTTTTCCCCACTACATTTAACATCTATTAACCCTATTCTTGTACAGCTGACAGCCGTTTGTTATTAGCCAGCTTTAGGAAGATTTGAGAGGAGGAAGAGTGAAGAGAGAACGACTTGCAACGCATCCCCTTTTCCCCTTCCCCCTTCTTTAAAAAAACATCGCCATTAGCATCCCTCTATTCACACAAGCAAGCATTGCAGGTATTTTCTTATATTCATTTTTTGATGGCGGTTTTGCGGGTGGAAAATGGCGAGGCGGCAGCTTCGCTCTCGCAAAATACCCAAGACCCGGCAGCGTCTGACATGAAAGCAGCTAACAGTAGCACGATTGCTACGAGCAAAGGCGGCGACTATGCCGACGACGACGACAGCAAGGACCTGGATGTTGAGAAAAGCAGCCTCAGCAGTCCGAATTCCCCGATGGTGGCAGCGAGCCAGGTGAAGACGCAAGCAACCATGGCAACCACTGCTGTCGCCGTCGCCGCCGGGCTACCATCGGGCCCGCCTGTCTCGGGTCAGCCATTACCGGGCCCTCCAAACTTTAGGAAGCTCTTTGTCAAGAAGCTCAGCATGTCTGCAGTTTTTATTTCAATATGCTTCTGGAGTGAGTTCATTTTCAACCCCCAGCCCCTAAAACAAAGAAATTTCAACCGTCAATTCTCAGTTTCTAATAAACCGCAGTCAACATCTGCTGGCTTTTGGGCAGTTACTACCGCAATGATGACAACATGCATAGGGCGAAAATGCTGGTCGTGGACTATGACGGAGCGGCCGTAGGCCAGGCTCTGCTTACAGCTGTTGCCGCCACCTCCTCGGCCGGGCAACTGGCTACCAATCCGGCATACAGGGTCGTCTCAGCCGACGACTATACGGCTGAAGACGTGCAACGTGCCGTCTTCAAGGGACACTACTGGGGCGCGATCTATGCGACGGCGGGCGCGACGGCCAACTTTGAGGCAGCAGTTAAGGCCACGAGTAATGTTACGAGCGATGCCTTGAGCACGACAGTGGCTGAATACGACCCTGCCAGTGCGTACATGTTGGTCGGCAACAGTGCGCGGTATGCTGCCTTTTACCCGACGGTGGTCCTCAGCAATCTCGAGGCTGTTGCCGCCGACGCAAGGTTATCGTTTTTGCAGACCACTGTCGCCGACTACCTGCTCAATGCCAGCAACAGTGGAACCGCCACCACCACACAAACACTGACGGCAGCTCAGATGGCCGTCGCGCTCGACCCGGTGGGCTACACGATTGTGGACACGAGCTACGGCTCCTTTACGTTTGGTGACCGGACCGTGTTCAACACGCTGCTCATTGTTGTTGTTGTGCTCAACCAGTTTTTTGTAAGTGCTTTGGACTTGGACGTGGCGGCATTTCTATTCTAACTCCTGTGCGCACAGTTCCTCATGTCTCTCAACGGCCTCGCCATGGCTTTTGGCCGCTACAAAAACGTGCGCAAAACCGAGTACTTCCGCTGGCGTCTCGGCCTCTCCGTCGGCTGGACTGTCCTGTGCAGCCTCTTCTTGACGGCCTGGCAGCTCATCTTTATCGAGTCGTACCCCGTCACGGCCGGCATGTTTTTCGCCCTCTGGACGCTCTACTTTGCGTTTTCCCTCATCGTCTTTGACGTTTTTGACACAGCCATGGCCTATGTACCGGCGCCCTATTTTTCCTTCTTCATGTTTACCTGGATGATTACGAATGGTGGGTTCAGAGTCTCCAGAACGTTGAAATTCCTTCCTGTATTTTTTTAACCTTACGGGTCACATCAACAACGCGCTAAATTTGCTTCTTAACTGTCTCTAGTTACCAGCGCTGGCTGTCCCATTGAACTATCCAGCTCTTTTTACCGCGTCAGCTGGTTCTTCCCTGCCCATGCCATGTGGCTGGCCGAGCAGCACATTTACTCGCAGGGCGGCGCCTACCCGCTGACCGACTCGCTTCCCATCCTGGCTGCGTGGCTTGTCGTTGCCAAGCTGTGCACGCTGCTCACCTATGCGCCGCGACGCAAGGCAGCTGCAGAAGCTGCCAGTGGCGGCGGTCATGGTGGTACTAGAGGAGGTGCCAGAGGTGGACGAGGAGGACGAGGTGGTTAGGAGGGCGAGGTGGTTAGGAGGGCGAGGTGGTTGAGGCGAGGGGGTCTGTCTTGCGAGGTGGTTTGGATACAGTTGCATCAACGCTTAGGTAGGATTGCATCTTTGCGTTTTGGTACGACATATAGACTGTACAATTTGTATAATAATCATAAAATGCCATAGCATTGTACGAATCACTGTATCCATTGTTCGACACAGCTTGTACGTCAGTATGCAAACGCAATGCTTGCAACAATCTTGCACCTATCTGCCGAGGCATTTCCTATAGAAAACTCGAGGGTGCAAACACCGTGTCATTCGTGCCAAACGCTGCTTATAGCCCCAAGCTACCTTGCCATCTCAGAGAACGTCCAAGGCTCTCATGTTTTGCTTACGCCTAGCACGATGGGTGCGAATAAAAGGCCAGGTTCATTATTTATATTATTTATATTTCTCTTTCTATATCTATGTCTTAGTAGATAGAATTCATAACCTGGATTTCCCGCATCCTATTCATGCCTCAAATGCCTGCTTCCAGAAATCCCACGCCTCCTCACCCAGGCCCTTGACAATCATGTCGTAATCATGCCCTGCGCCTGCAATATCCTTACGGTAGTGGACAATATGGGCTTCCGTCATCAGCTGGCTCAGCACTTCAATGGCGTCGGCCAGCCGCACGTCATCGCCGCCCGACAGCAGCCGCACACGGAGGGTCGCCGCCTGTAGCTGCTCCTTATTTTGCTTGAGCAACGTCTTTGGGTGGCACGCGTCATAGTACTCTTGCGAGTCGCGAAACGTGTCCCAGACGCGCTCCTTCGGCTCCATGGACAGGCTGGGCAGGATGGCGGCCGCGACGGGCGAGACAGCGCGGAACAGGTGCGGGAACTTGAAGCCCAGGTGCGCGGCGCCGTAGCCGCCCATAGAGAAACCCTCGATGCCGCGGAGGCCCTCGGCGACGGAAAAGGTGGCATCTATGTGCGGAATAAAGTCCTTGACCATGACGTCCTCGATCAGGAACTTGTTGTCGATGGAGTTGAGGTACCAGCCGACGGGCAGCGCCTGGGGCAGCACGAGAATGGTGGGTGGCATCTTACCCTTGGCCATGCCCTCGACGTAGTGGTCACGGACCATGTGTGCGTGGCGACCCGCGCGCGACATGCCGCCATGCAGCCAGATGAGCACGGGGTATTTTTTGTCGGTCGAGTAGCCCTCGGGCAGCTTGTACCAATAGCTGCCCTGCGTACTAGCGCCGCGGGATTTGGTCTCATAGAGCGCGTACTCGAAGCCGACCGGTGCGGTGGCAGCATTATATGGCTCGATCCATTCGTTGTTCATGGCATCGAGCTCTTCTTGTGTTGGGAGTCCGTGTGCCATTTTGGAGGGGGAGGAAGTCGTAAGGTGAGGGTAAGTGGCGAACAAGAAAAGTTTTGTTTTCTTAAAAAAAATAAGGACGCAACAATATTGCAAAGAAAGATGTCTTACAACATAGAATCATCCAGGAAAAATATCAATGCTCAAGATGCCAATTTAAATTGAATTTACATTGACTTCTGATAATGCCACTCCATTGGAGTAACGAGACCTGAAAGCTCCAAGCTGCGAGATGAAGCACAACCTTCGGGAAAGGGTCCACCTTGGAGGCAAACAAAAAGCGCTTAGCCGCGACCTTCGGACTCTCACGCGGACTTCCCGCGCAGTGTATGTGCGGGGAAATACGGAGTACCTTTGTGGCACTTTCTGCATGAGGGGAAAGGCATGCTACTTGCTCAAATGGATGATCCGTCAATGTCGCAGCGACGGAGCAGGGGCGGAGGAAGCGAGCTGTATTGTAAAGCGTGCAAAGCGGACTAGATATCCTTTTGCCCTTGCTTCATGCCATGTCGAGAAAGTTTGCAGGGGCGATGCTCGTCGGCTGTTCCGTCTACCTCGGCGGCGACACGGGCTACCACAATGTCGACAAGGACCAGGAGGACATTATGCCAGGCGTACCCGAGTCGACATCCTGTTGCTTTGCCGCCGACGGACATCAGTTCACAAGTCTCCCTCCATGCAAAGACGCTGGTTGTGGAGTGTGACGAGAAAGCGTGTTTGTTCGGGGTCCAGTGCGTTTTGCTTTTCTTTTCCAAGTTAACCACCACTGGTAAACCGCATCAATGCGGCCAGACAGGTCCTCGCGCAGGTTTATCATCATGTCGAGATCATCAAACAGGTCCTCGACCTCAGCAAGGGCTTCACGCAGACCGGAATCGCCCGACAGCCCACAGGCTTGCAGTATGTTGTACGCCCATATCCGGCAGTTGTCTGCACGTGCGAACGGCTTGATGGAGCTATCGAATATTGCATGTCTGCTTCACCAGCCTGTCAAGTGTTCAGTGGACAGATTCAATGGCATCATTGGCCTCCCTTCGGATCATGAGAGGCGCAGCTCTGAAAACAAGAGCTGCAGGTGCGGTGTCGGGGAAATCACGCGTTGAGGCAATGGACCTGTCAAGTGTCAAAACGTCGCGACGTTGATCGTCTTCCTAACCGCTTCCCTACTAACGTCATAGGAACTCTTTTTCTTTTCAGCAAGTCCCGTCACCGCACAACGAACTACTTATATGGCATCAATCTTTTTAACTGAGCCTTGATATACAGCACCAGCAAGTTGCTAACGTTCTGTGCGAGCGCCAGTTGCTCTACGCCCGCCACTTGGTACGAAAGCCGCCCTCGGCATCAGCCCAGACGTCCCGAGTGTAGTCCGCGTGCGCGTTTCAAATAGGACGCGTGTCTGCGTGCACATGCTCTGGTAGCCCGTCGCAAGTACGACGACGTGGGCCTCAACAACAGGCCAGGACAATGGGACCAACCCCTCAACGGGTATGGAGAATAAATAATGCGACTGACGCAAGGCGGCAGTGTAAGTGTGGCTGCTTACTGTTACAGTCCATTCCCTTTTGTCCCGGTCTCGAACTCGACGGCACCGGTCTCCGCGATGTCACGCCGGGTGACGTCGCCAAGATCCGTGTCTGGGCGGACTATGTTGTCGAGAATGGCAAGATGAAGGCCATTGTCTGCAAACTGCTCAAAACCTATTTCCTGGGCAAGGGCGATCTCGCTGAGCAGATTGCGGAAAGCCGGAGCCGGGCGGATGCAGAGCTGCGCACAATTCCCATCGGCTGGTCGCCCGAAGGGAGGATATAGGTAATCTTTATTTTTTTATAAAAAATAGGTGTGGCCCTGTAGGGCAATCAACAGGACAAACCGCGGCCTTTATATACACTCTGTTTTAGCTAACAAGACTGTTGATTTTTATACAGGATTCCCTATTATTACAAAGAGCGAGAACGAGTTCAATTGTATAAACTCGAGAATTGCGTTGGTTTCTACTATGGAAGCAACGAGTTTACATACCAGCACGTTGCTTTGTAAATAGCTTTAAAGTGAATATAACCAGTCCCATTGCATTCAGCTAAATTGAGGTATTGAGTATCTGAAGACATTGTCCGGATCATACTGGTTTTTGATTTTTACGAACCTCTCCCACGACGGCCCATATATCGAGGCGTAGTTGGCATCGCTGGGCGGCGTCAGGGAGATGTAGGTAAAGGAACAGACATTGTCCGCCCGTGTCTGCCGGACCGCATTCCGGAAGGCTGTCGCCCAAGCCCAAGACGCCTGCGTCTGTTTCGCCGTGCTGGACGTGGCTATGAACTCAAACACATAGTGTGGCGTGCGCGCCCCAAACACGCTGTCAGCACGCGGTGCAGCCGACGTGCCGCGCAGCTGGTGCGCTGAGAACAGCGTTGCCGAGTCAGTCGGCATTTTAGCAATGTGCTCCGCGACGACAGCGACGACCTCGTCTGTGAAGCTGCGTACACTCACAGTGCAGTTGCCACCGTAGGCAGCCTTCGGCACAAATTTGCCCGAGTCGTCCAGCCAGGCCTGGATGGTCGTGGGCACGACGCTGTTGTGGATGACGGTGCCCAGGCTCTTGATCTTGTCAAGCCAGACGTAGCCCAGATCCAGGTCGTATGAGCTCCAGACAAAGACAACCGTGAACACCTTTCCAGACGGCGTGTTGACAAAGCTCTGCTGGATACCCAGGGCGTCGGGGAGGTCCGGAACGGCCAATTGTTGGTAGCCTTCCGTGAATTTGCTCAGTGTGGCACCGAGATCATCAGCTTTGAAGACGATGACACCACCAAGTATCTTTTATCGGAAATAAAATAGACGTTAATATATACACAGTTTTAAGAAGTTAAGAGGGAAGGACGGAAAAGAAAATAGGGAAACGTATATACTTGCCTTGCTAAGTGGGTAGACCTTGATAGTCACATCAATAATGACTCCGATGCTACCTCCGCCGCCACGAATGGTCGCCAGCATGAGCTCGTCTGCCTCGACTATCTCGCCCTTGCTATTAACGAGCGTGGCGCCAAGGATCTGGTCCAAACCAAGGCCGTAGTTCGCCACAAAGGGTCCGTAGCCTCCGTGTGTTGCCCACCCAACCCAGCCGACCGTCGGCGCCGATCCCACGGCCGTAGCCAGCTTGTGCCGGCCAAGTTCTCCGGCAAGATCGGTGGCGAGGATGCCGCCGCCAATGGTGGCCGTCTTTTTGTCGGCAGAAATGTGGACAGACTGTATGTCGCGCATGTCAATGGCAATGGCGCCCGTCGCAAAGCAGCGGCCGAACAGATCGTGGCCGCCGCCGCGCACCGTCAGAGGTATCCGCTCGGCCACCGCATACGAGACTAACAGCGCCACATCTTCGGCATTTTGGGGCCGGATGATAGCGAGCGGTCTGGCCTCGGTGCCGAGGATATACTCTTCGCGTAGTTCAGCGTAGCCTGAAGACGACGGAGACGCATACTGAATGTGAGGGTGCTGGTGGAGGAGGGCCTCCAATTTGTCGAGAGGGTTACTCATAACAGCTGGGGTGACAATCAAAAAAGGCCTTACAATCAGAAACGCAACCAAGATCCGTGCGTAAAGGGAGTTGCTCTGGCCGATTGTCGCTGTTCCCAAGCTTTTGTAGAACATTGGCCTGAGTTGGGGCTGGTTCTTGTAAAATTCAATTGCTCAAATCCCCTTTTTCTGCCTTCTACCTAGCCCATATCGCCATGTCCGCCCTGGCTTCCCCATCCCCACCCCCAAGACGACTCTTGCTCTGTAAACAGCCCAACGGGGTGGTTGCGGGCTCGGGGCCACATTGGGGTGGACGCCCGGACCCCGCACGACTCGCCCAGAGCTGCTACCTTGTCTGCCTTCAACTTTGCGCTGTCACCCTGAAAAACAAAGATATCATCACAAATTACTCCGCTTGAAAACGATGGATTAGAGTCAAAACAACAACCTCCTGAGGGCTTTGAACTGTGAAAAACGGCTTGACTCCTTCCCGGTAAAGCACCGTCAATAAAACGTGAACGTTTCTTGATGCTAGAACTTGAAATGCATCCATGCGCTCCAACTCGTAAACAGAACCTGTTATTATCATTCGCCTTTCTCGCCCACTCCTGGCTATTGGCAACTAGTTAGACAGAAATGGATTTCAGGGTATATGTGGAATTATCCGTAGACAAGTAGGATCCAAACAACCAGCAAATGTGTGTGAAATTGTATGCAATTGAGCCCTACCGTGATCCTGTACGTCCTCCTCTTGGTGGAGGCTATACAAGTGATCTGGTGGTAAAGTGGCTTGGGAGTTTTGATGTGTTGATTTTTGTCATTTTTGGTAAAAAAATCATATTATTCAATACTTCGTACATGCTTGTCTACCTGCTACACACCCTCACAGCTGTGCCCATGCTCCGCGAGTCCACTTTTGCACAAAGGCCAACAACTCGCGGTGCAGCAGGTCCTTGTGCGTATGAGACAAAAAGTGCACACCACCTTTGCAAGGAACAAGACGTGCCTCGACGGAGTGAGTGAACAGCGGCAGATCCGACTCGGCCTGCTTGAGCGAGAAGACAACATCGGATGTGCCCTGCAGCCACAGCACGGGGCAACGAACATAGGGAAGACGCTCCCGGATGCTATCCCGCGTCGCCAGAGCCACAGCGGCCATAATGATCCGCCGCTTGCCAGCCTCGCCGTGGTAGTTGCGGGCAATCGTCTTGGCCCAAAAGTCGCGGATCTGGGGAGTGACGGTGACTCCGAAACCAATCTCCATTAAGAAATCGTAGTAGCCGTCACCGGGGACAAAGTCGGCATCGGCGGCCGGGTCGGTGGGCGCGCCGGCTTGGGAGACAAAACCCGATGTGGCACCGGGACCGTCCCAGCAACCAAGGGCACGACTCTCGGCGGACTCGCCGTCCATGGACGAACCGACGGGGATCACGCCTTTGACGCGAGTGGGTGCCAGGAGTGCGAGACGGACAGCGATCCAGCCACCCTGGGAGGTGCCGAGCGCAAAGAACTTGTCGACTCCCAGAGCATCGAGCAGCTGCAGGGCCATGTGGGCAGAGTCCCAATAAGTAAAAGTGGTGCCGGTACCTGAACGAGGCATGGTCCGGCCGTGACCGAGAGGCTCGACGGCTACGAGGTTGGCGGCAGCGCAGAGAGCGGGATTCTGAAACTCGGGCTCGTAGTAGTCGGTGGTGGCCGTGAACGGGTTGAAGAGGACAATGGTGGGCTTGGTGCGATCGATGACCGACTGTGACAGGCGGTAGCCGATGTCGATGCCGCCGAGGTGCGGGACGTAGAGAGTTTGGGTGGACATTGTGGAGTTTGTTGGTCGAGAAAATGTGAGAAGTGTAATGGTAAGAAACAGGTGGACGGTGAAGATGGAGTGAAAGTAAACAAAGATGAGAGAGAAAAGACGAGAGAATACGAAGACGTCACAGAACGAAGATAGCTAGATAAGAAAAGAAATACAGAGAAATGAATAGACAAGATATAGAAAAGGAACGATTGTTGGGCTTGTGGGGAATGATGAACGTGGAGGGCGGAGGGCGGAGGATGGACAAGAAAAGAGAGAAAATAGGTATGCAGCAATTTGTCAGTAAGGAGACGTTCAAGACCCTTGCCGACCCCAACCACACAGACTCTCCACTCTCGCCTATTCATTTGTGGCTTTGTCCGAGATCATCGATTTAGACAACCATTGACAATATTCTGGCCATTTTCGTGTCTTTTGCTCGCAGTGCTAGCTGTCGGGTCGACGTCCGGTGAGCACGCGAGGGCGACCCGATCTCCCCGAACGGCGCCACCCATGCGACTTACACGCTGACCGCGTCTCCACTTCACGGAAAAGGGCAACGGCAGACAGGAAAATGAGGAGGTCAGGGCATGCGTGATGACGAGGGTCAGAATGGGGTAGCTCTTTTGGGTTTTTCCCTTCTGCTTTTTAATGTAAATTATTTTGTCGTCAGACGCTCCTTACATCTCTATCTCTCGCCACGTCTATCCAGTTTTACTCCTATTTCTGATTATACATAAGGCTGTGACTACGAGGCAACATCCTCGTTATTTCTTCCTCACCTCATTCTTCATTTTCTCTTCAACACTCTCCGACTTTATACCCATCCTTCCCTTTCTACATCAACACACTTCTCACAATGTCTCCCATCAACATTGGTATTGTCGGTGCGGGCATTGGTGGTCTGGCCACGGCCATTGCGCTCGCACGCGCTGGTGCCACCGTGACTGTCCTCGAGTCCGCTGCCGAGCTCGGCGAGATCGGCGCCGGTATCCAGATGACACCCAACGTTTCTATTCTCCTCAAGCGCTGGGGCGTCGACAAGGAGATTGGCGACAACCTCGTGCGCTTTGAGGAGCTCAACATGCGCCGCAAGGACGGCACGCCCGTCGGACACACCAAAATTGCCACCCTCGAGAAGACGCTGAACCGACCGTGGTGGGTCGTGCACCGCGCACACCTGCATGAGGGTCTGGTCACTGTGGCCGAGCGGCTGGGCGTCAAGCTGATTGTCGATGCCGCTGTGACGGCGCTCGAGTACGCCAAGAACCAGAGCGTGACCGTCACCTCGCGCAAGGGCACGTTCGTGTTTGACTTTGTTGTCGGCGCCGACGGCATCAACAGTGTGACGCGCAAGTCGCTGTTCCCCGACGTGGCCCCTGAGCCGCCGACCACCAACTGCGCCTACCGCGCCATTGTCCCCTACGAGCAGATCCGCAAGGACCCTGTTGCCCGTGAGCTGATTGAGAAGAAGACCATGGAGGTCTGGATGGCCGACAACGCCTACATTATCACCTACCCCATTTGTGCGGGCACCATGTTCAACTTGGTCTTGTCGCACCACCGCCCGGAAAAGCTTCGCGCCACCCAGCACGACGTCCCCATCCACGAGCTGCACAACGAGTACAAGGACTTTGACCCCCGGATCAAGCGCGTCGTTGACATGATTGACAGCACCTCGCGCTGGCCGCTGATGGTGACGGGCCCTCTCAAGTCGTGGTCCTCCCCCCGCAAGAATGTTGTCCTCACCGGTGACGCCGCTCACTCCATGGTCAACCACATGGCTCAGGGCGCCGCTACCGCCATGGAGGATGGTGCCTTCCTCGGCAAGTGCATCGCCAAGGTTGTGGAGGGCAAGCTCCGCCTCGACGAGGCCGTCGATATCTACGAAAAGGAGCGCATGCCCAAGGCTTTCGCCAAGCAGCAGGTGTCCTTCCTCAACGGCGCCATCTGGCACTTGCCCGACGGCCCTGCCCAGCAGGCCCGCGACGCCGTCATGGCGCCTGAGCTGCAGGGCCAGTACTATGTCAAGAGCAGCAACCTGTACGGTGACCCCAAGACGGTTCTGGACGTCTACGGCTATGATGCCGAGCAGCACGCCGACACTGCGCTGGCAGCACTGCTCAATGGCGGCCGCGAGCCGGTGGATGCCAACACGGGCATTGCCAAGTCGCTCGAGGACGAGTTTATCAACTGGTTCCAGGCCGAGAAGGCGAAGCTGTAGGCGATGGAGGCGAGTCGAAGAATAGACGGCGCGAAGCCGAGTCTGGGCTAGATGACAAAATAAGGGGCGTCTGTATTTATAGCGCGATGATTTATCATAGAATTTGAATACATTGAATACCACAAAAAACTGATGATGAGATGCATGTGCCGTGATACGAATGGGATAATGTGATACAGCGTTGGTATCCATTTATAATAACCCTATTTGGTCTTTGGTGCAGTTTCGTGTAAGTGGCGTAAATTCACAGATCGGTGTTGATATGTGAAGATTATCACTGCAAAACGTATAAGTACACAGTACAATATAAATGCTTGCCGAAAAGTACGTGTCACAAAGTACATAGTGTGAATAATTGTCTTGGTACGACAATAAAACAGATAATGTTTTTGTCGACTAATTTTTTCCGTGTCCGATGACAACCTACGTTTTTATTCCCACGAAGGCGATGTCAAAGCCTCCCCGTCACATTTGTTAGCCATTTTCCTCTTCTCTTCTCTCCCAAGACGCCGACTTAAGCCAAGACAGCTCCTCCACACTAACCTTTGAAGTCTTTGGCCAGCCCCGTGGAGTCGACGAGATAAAGGATGAAGAAAAGTAAGAAAAAAGTTGGGGTAAGGTTCTCATCGTCAAACTTTATCTCCCCGAATTTGGGGAACGCCTCCTTGTGCCCCTGTCTGCCAAGCTGTCTCTCACGTTCTTCGACTGTTCTGTGGTTGATGACCATCGCGTGCATGCCCAGCCTTTTAGACTCGAAAAAGCACAGACGATCGGGAGGGAAGCCGACGAGACATTTTTTTGTCGACGCGCCTGTATTCTCATCCTTTCTTCATCCTGCCCAACAACTCGAGTGCCGACTGATAAGACCGGCCCTGACGATGAATTCTGCAGGGTGACAGCATGGGATAACATTTCCCAGTGCTCTGTTCCCTTCTCGCCCATGATTGTTGCCCACAACCAGCCCACCTCAATGATAGACGGCCGCGTCATTGCACAGCGACCCTAGACATCCTGTCCATCTTTTGACATCCCACTTTCCCCGGACCCCATACCCCAATACCCCAATACCCTTCTCCTTGTCCATTCCCTATTTCAACGGTTCCCTATCGACGCGTGTTTGGCACTGCACCGACCCAAGACCAGTCGTTCCTGCCAATCCCTCTGTCCCTCCGCGCCTTCCCCAAACATCACCTTCTCATATAAGTACTCACCTCTTTCTCTTTGTGGTACCTTCCGTCTGGTGCTCTAATCATCTCCTGCCAAGCCAGCCTCATCAATCACCATCATCCTGAACCCTCCATCACTTCATCTCTCATAATCATCTTTGCTTTCTCATTCGCCGTCTTCTGTCGGCCGCTATGGACGACAAGCCACGGTCGTCGCTCGACGAGGAGCAGAAGCTCGACACGCCGGGCGGTGTTGATGTCGCCGCTCTCGATGCCCGCTCCATCGACCTCACCCATATTGACGTCCAGGCCGAGAAGGCTCTGGTCCGCAAGATTGACCGCCATGTCGTGCCCGTCGTTATGATTGCCTACCTGCTGTCGTTTCTAGACCGGACCAACATTGGCAATGCCAAACTGTTCGGCCTCGAGCGTGATCTCGGGTTGGTCGGCTCGCAGTACAACATTGCCGTCGCCGTCCTTTTCGTTCCCTATGTGCTTGTCGAAGTGCCGAGCAATCTGTTGCTCAAGCGGTTCACACCCTCACGGTGGTTAGCTACACTGGCCTTTCTGTGGGGCATCGTGTCGACACTGATGGGGATTGTCCAGAGCTTTGGCGGACTGGTGGCGTGCCGTTTGATCCTCGGTCTCTTGGAGGGTGGCCTCTTCCCCGGCTTGACTGTCTACTTGACACTCTTTTACACGAAACAGGAGCTCGCTCTGCGCATCGGTTACTTGTTTGTCAGTTCCGCCCTCGCTGGCGCCTGTGGTGGCTTGTTGGCCTACGGCATCGGTTTCTTGGACGGCACACGGGGCATGTCCGGCTGGCGCTGGGTTTTCATTCTGGAAGGAATACCGACGGCCCTTTTTGGCATCGCCATGTGGTTCCTGTTGGCCGACGAGCCCCAGACTGCCTGGTTTTTGAAGGCCGAAGAACGCACCATGCTCGTCGCCCGCCTACAACGCCAGACGGGCTACCACCAGGAGCTTGACCGTGCCGACGCCATCAAGGCCTTTAAAGACTGGAAGGTGTGGCTGTTTGCAGCTGGCCAGTTTGGCGTCAACTCAATGCTATACAGCTACTCAGTCTTCTTGCCGAGTATTGTTAGCGGGTTGGGCACATGGACCAAGCCGCAGTCGCAGGCTCTGACGGTGCCCTGCTATGTGCTAGGAGCGGCCGGCTACTTGATTGTAGCCCGTCTGTCTGACGCTCACCAGCTGCGTGGCCCTTACCAGATTGGTGCCGCTTCCTTGTGCATCATCGGCTACGGCATCTCCATGGCGCCCGCGAGTTCGGCTGTACACTATTTCGCTACCTTCCTCATTTCACTCGGACTGTTTATTGCCGTCGGCATCCCCCTCGCCTGGCTGCCTTCCAACACGCCCCGCTACGGCAAACGCACCACTGCTTCGGCCATCCAGATTATGGTCTGCAACTGCTCCGGTATTGTCTCGCCCTTTTTGTACCCCGCCTCGGATGCACCGCGCTACATTATGGGCTACAGCGTGTCAATTGCCTTGTTGGCCTATGGCATCGGCATCTACGGGTTCTTGTCGTTCTACTACGACCGCATGAACAAACGCCGTGCCGCCGGTAAGGAGGACCACAAGGTGGCGGGTATGACGGACGCCGAAATCAATGCTCTCGGTGATGAGAGCCCGCGGTTTGTGTACACAATCTAGAGAAGGGATAAACATAGTAGATATTAAAAGCACATAGCTCAAACAGTTGATAAATTGATGATAACCCTATGGTGGCCTTTCTATTCGTTAGGTTATTGCGGTGCTGATCTGGTTGAACGGATTTGTGATGTAGGATGAGAAAAAAAGAGAGAGAGAGAGAAGGAGATGAACGAACGTGGGGTTTCTTGAATACTTCACCACGACAGTATGCGCCAACAATCAGTCCCTCGTACCTGCCGAAACAAACTTGCTCAATGAGTTCACTACAAAGTTCAAAGCTGCCAGGTGCTAACTAGGAAAGAACGACTAAGAAGGCAAACAAAATCAGAAGGTGCGGTGCACCAATATGGTCAGCGGGAAGGTACATGAAGATGCAAGAAGGTGCAATGAGGTATAAACAAATACTCATAGTTCTTTTTGTCACTATCTTTTCGCTCTCCCATCACTTCTTCCTCACACCACTCTTACAACCGACTTTGCACCCGCTCCGCACCCAGCGTGATGGTCTTCACCGACATGTACTCCTCGATGCCGTACTTGCTGCCCTCACGACCGAAACCACTTGACTTGACACCGCCAAAAGGAGCTGCCGCATCACTGATGATGCCTGTGTTGAGGCCGACCATGCCGACATCGAGAGATCGAGCCACTCGCCATGCACGGTGCACATCCCGGCTAAAGACGTAGGCCGCCAGACCAAACTCAGTGCTGTTGGCTAGCTGCAGAGCTTCGGCTTCCGTGTCAAACCGGAACAGACCGGCCACGGGACCAAACGTTTCCTCGGAGGCGATACGCATGTCTGATGTGATGTTGGTCAAGACAGTCGGTTGAACAAAGGCAGCCGTGGCACCTGTCACCGAACCGCCCACCAGCACTTTGGCTCCTTTCTGGACTGCATCATGGACGTGTGACTCGGCCTTGGCAGCCGCCCGAGAATGAATGAGAGGACCATGTGTTGTGCCAGCCTTGGAACCGTCACCGAGGACAAACTCCCGGCGGACCCGCTCAGCCAGGCGGGCGGAAAATTTGTCGTACACGCCAGACTGAATGTACAGCCGGTTGGCACATACACAAGTCTGACCAGACGCACGGAACTTGCTGATAAGTGCGCCTTCCACGGCCGCTTCAAGATCGGCGTCGTCAAACACAATGAAGGGGGCATTGCCGCCCAGCTCCAGCGAGACTTTCTTCAGGGTACCACCAGGCGTGTTTCCGGCACACTGCTGCATCAACAGCTTGCCCACCGCCGTCGAGCCCGTAAACGAGACCTTGTGCACAAGTGGCGACGACGTCAGAGCGGCACCAATGGCGGGCGTGTTGGCCGTGCTCGCAGTCACCACATTCAGGACACCACGGGGCATGCCCGCCCGGCGGGCCAGTTCCACAAGAGCATTGGCTGTAAACGGTGTCTCACCCGCGGGCTTGATAATAGCCGTACAGCCCGCAGCCAGAGCGGCACCGGCTTTGCGTGTAATCATGGCCGCCGGGAAATTCCACGGCGTGACGAGGGCACAGACACCGATGGGCTCGCGGACGGTGACGACCTGGCTGGCGCCGGGACGGTTGCCTGCGGGCACGGTGTCACCATAGACGCGAGGCGCCTCTTCGCTGAACCACTCCAAAAAGCTGGCCGCATAGACGACTTCACCGCGGGCTTCCGCCAATGGTTTGCCCATCTCTGCCGTCAGGACCACAGCGAGATCGTCGGCATTGGCCATGACCAGATCGTACCAGCAGCGCAGCAGTCGGGCACGCTCGCGAGGTGCCGTGTCACGGAAGGAAGAGAACGCATTGTGAGCGGCGTTGATGGCGCGGTTGGTCTCGGCGACCGAAAAGTCGGGGCAGGCGCCGATACGCTGGTCGTTGGCTGGGTTGAGAACGTCAAAAGTCTTGCCGGACGCGGCCGTCACCCAGGCGCCGTCAATGTGGCCCTTTTCTATGAACAGAGAAGCATCTTTGAGCTGTGAGTGAGTATTAGTAACGATTTGCCTCGTCTTGTCTTATTTTGTCTTTCTCCAACTTACTTTTGACAACACTGGATGTGTAGACATTGCGACGATTTGATTTTATTCGATTAGATCTGTTGTTTTTTCGACACCGAGATACAAATAACCCTTGAATACTTGTTACACGAGCATTATTTACAATCGACCAGACGCTTCCTGACTTACACGGCCATGATGACAAGCATCTGCCTCACAACAGCTTCACTCGGCACCATCGGGCTTCGGGACATACTCGTCCTGTCTTTTCCTCTTCTTCCCGTCTCCAGTGGAGCCTTGGAGATATTTTCCTTGAAGATTCAACGTGCATGGCTGTCTGCAGCTAGCTTTCTTGGCTGTCAATGGTCTGGATCACAACAACTTCCCGCAGTGTCACACTCCATGTTGGCGCCGATTTTGTTGGCTCCTACCCGCCTAACTCCCCGACCTCCCCGATGCGACAGGGCTCACCCACGCTACCGACCTAAGCTACGATATCCACATCACAAGTTGGGACGAAAAGGTTGCATCAGAGCGATGTTCTCAATATTTCTCATTTATGTATCTTGAGAATAACATCCCGAACTCCGACATAAAAGCGAAGAGGCCGAGACCAAGTCGGCGACATACCGTGCATCGCGGGATTCTTTGTTTATTTTCTACCCCACGCTCAATAATACATCAACCACTCGCCCGATTCGTTTTCGTCGAGGGCTTGCGAAGCCATGTCAAAGTCGTCACCAAAGAGATTGTCCCGGATTGGCTGGCCAGGGTGGTCGAGTATGTCACCTCCGTTGATGCCATTTCCAACTCCGCCATCAACTATAGTACTATCCTCATCGTCCAGTAGACAGTCCGGCAGCATCATCGACCCAAAACCCAGTCCCATTCCAAGTCCGCTCATGTTCATGTCGTTAAAGTATTCATCACCAATCATGACACTGTCACCCGCCATGTCCGTCAATATGCGCGAGCACTCATCCTGCTGGTCCTCGTCTCCCTGCAAAGTGTGGAGGGTCGACATTTTCGACTGCAGTTCCGTCCTGAGTTGGGCCACCGTCTGCCGCGGTCCTGTATGTGTGCCGTCGGCAATCGCATCCACCACGCTCTGCTTGATAATGTCAAACGCATCGCGATACTTGCGCGCACCGGGCCACCGTTCGGTGATGACGAACAGGACGATGGAGCAGGCGTAAATGTCATTGCTCGTACTGCTCTTGCTGATGAGCGACGGATCGACCCATGCACAGTAGATCAATGTCAGACCTGCCATGAAGACCGACTGCAGCCCCATCAACGAGTACCCGACCGTCATGTGCTGGTGCAAGTGCTTATACGTCCGACAGACGCCGCCACAGGCTTCGGCACAAGCCTGCAGGTAGCGAGCAGGCACGTCCGGACGGGACACTTGTGGGTACAACAACAAACGGACAGAGGCATAGTAGTACACCATGTAGCGCTCGTCTTCTTTGGGTGGTGACATGGTCGAGGAGAAGTCGTTGCTATTGTTGACGGAAGTCGTACGTTGTGGGATGTTCTTCTTCCAGTCATCCAGCTGTTCCAGGAAGGCATCAATCTCGGCATCCATCACTTCCGCATTGCGGTCCACTCGGTAAATGTTCTGTTGGATGTCAGACTCGATTATGCGCAGTTTTGTTAAGTGGATGAACGGAGATAGTGTGGTCGTGCGACGGCGAGTACTCTCGGGCTGTCTCGCCCATGCAGCCAGGCCTGCATCCGTGGCTGCTTCATCCACTTCGAGTGGCAGGGGTACATCAATGTCGCGGTCCGAGATGGTGAACGGCCGGCCCAGTGTGATGGATACCTGTCGGTCCAAGTTGTAGCACGACCAGAACAGACGTTTAGTGAGCTCATGCATAAGCCGTGGTCGGCGGGCACCCGCTTGTTGCATCGCTGCAGTCCGTCGATGCAGACCCAGATCGACGGCAATCCGCATCGCCAGACCGACATACGTCCATGCACCGGGGCCCTGGGGTGCTCTCAAACAGTGGATCGCCAACAACATCAGAGTCTGTACGGACCGTACGTCGTGCAGTTGCAAGATGGCGTCCAACAGCTTGAGAGCGGCCGTGTGGTGTTGCTCGGGGAAGAACCGGCCGGCCTCGACGCCCGTCGTCTCCAAGAAACGGCCGCCAATGGCGTAAACCAAATGCAGGACACAAACTTCATAGGCGCTCGTGAGACCGCCAGCTCGCCGGGCATGCAGATCGAGTAAAGCTGGAGAGTGCAGGATGGGAAAGGCCGTCGAGGCATGTGTCAGGTAGCCGGCCAGCATGCGGTCCGCAATCGGTGGAGGGATGTGCGAGAAGGCGTGCGGGTCAAAGTGGTCAACGTTCATCACTCCAAACGTATCACTGGCCTCACCGCCTTCGGTGTCTCGTCCCAGATGCGCCTTGACACTGCTAATCTTGCTCGACGCCCTCATCGAATTCTTGCCCTTGACCATCGACCCCACCAGCCGGCCCATGGTAATGTGCGACGTCGCACCCATGTAACCGCCGTTGGCTGCCAGCGATAAGTCACGCAGAATGGTAATCATCGAGTCAACGTCGGGTGTCAATGGCATGTCGTCGTCCGGAATGTCAGGATCAGCATCTCCATCGACGTCGGCATCTTCCGAGCTGGACACCTCAACACCGTTGCTCGAGGGGGGTCTGTCTTTTGTAGAGGTAGCAGTCGACGAAGTCGACTTTGTTTCGGTCTTCGCTGCTGTCACCGCAGACTTAGTCGTCGTCGTCGACGTCTCCACCGGCAAATACTGCCAGTGGTCCGCCCCCACATCCCGCCGGCCCGTCTCCGTCAAGTAACTCTCTAAGTCAGCCACCCTCTTCTCGAGAGCCTTGACATACCGCGCTTTTCCAAATGGCATATACTTGCTTGGCAACACATAGGCGCACGTAGCACCTTGGGCATCACACTTGGCACAGCTCGGCCGCACGCCGTCACACTTTTGCTTGCGTGCCTTGCAGCGCTGGCAGGCCAGAGCAACACGGGCACGGCGGCTTTCAGAAGAGTTTCCGGACTGAGACCCAGGAGTCTCGCCTGTGGTGGCCAGCGTAATCTGCCAGCTTTGAAAAGCATCCTTGAGAGCGGGGTGGGATGTCATGTTGAAGGATATAGTCGGCTTCAGTATATAGGGCTCTGGGTGTTAGATGGAGTACTGACACATCATACGATCAAGATGATGTATCATTCCACGATCTGAAAAGATGCTCAATTACATCGACATTTACATCACCGAGGGGAGGTCCCCTCCCCTCAAGCTTATCGCGGGAATGGGCATGCCGGCGAAAGTGCCGGAAGACGGCCAGATAGCCGATGTTATCAGTTGGTGTCAATGTATCAATACTGAATACTAACACTGGAAACCAGTTTTAGCTAAAGGCTAGATCGACTAGAATTCTGACCCACTTTAATATTGTCTTATCGAACGAGGTCACGGATGTAATACCTCTCTTGAAAAGAGTTAATATTGGTCGCCTAGCTTTTATTCCTGAATCTTTGACAGCCGTGTATATATACTTTTAGGTCTTATACTTCCATATTCGGACATTCTCTTGTCTGCACGTGACTAGTAAGGTGACTAGCTTTTAAACTGGGCCTATTTGTCACACTTTCACACAGCGCCCACTTCTTATGCACAGAGTTTCTCCTGGGCCACTTGGACCGAGAGCTGGGCGCAAACTCGCAAACTGCACCCCAAGCTCAGACCAATCAGCGCGCTTTGCTTGCAGCCAAGTCCAGGGCACCCCTCCTTTTTAAGCGCCCGCCTTTCCCCTGCTTGTAAGTCGCCCCCAGATGGGCACCTCTGACTGCGCGGCTTGACCCTTGTTTTCGTCGAGTCTTCTTGGGATACTTTCTTGACATTTCTTCCCTTACCTTACCTTGCCGCTCAGGAAAGGGTGGAAAGGCACACGCATCCCGTCACCATGCGGGATGTCATTGGGTCATTGGTCTCTTGGACTCTTGGACTGGGGGCCAAACGGCCAATCTGTTTCCCAAATTAGACACAACCAACAGAAGAGACGTGGGCACGTAGACGAGCCATGGCAGAAAACTTCACAAGGAAAGAAGGAAAGAGCAGACGTGCTGCATGCAAGGAAAACGGCGGGAGATGCCAGCTGCAGTACAACCCTGGTCCCCAGGACTTGCAGAGAAAGGTTGATCCTTCTTCGGCTCCTGTTCTTTTCCTCTTCATATGAAGCTTGCCGCTCGCTCCTTCCTTGATTCTTCTGCTGCTTTTCGTGCCTCGATCTCTCCTTCCCTTTTATTTTTCTTGACGTACATCGTGAGCTGTCCATTGCTCTTTACTTTCTTGTGACACAATACAGTCGTCAGGTCGCAGCTGCCCGACTATTCTCAATCGCTTCACAAGGTGAGTCGTACCTTCCTACCCTCTACCTAGCGACCATCGCAAGGAAGTCGCGAGGGGCACATCGCAGGCCGAGCCTTCCCGTCAACGGAGGATTCAGCTGCTGACCCGCGCAGCAGCGCCGCAGCAATAACAACCAGTGAATCGCACCTTCTTCCACCAACACTTTCCAAAATGACCAGCCAGTACTATCCTCGTACGTTTTTTTTTTCTCCGTCCCAAGCTCTCAAGGGAAACCGCCATCGTCCATACTGACCAGCCTCACAAACAGCCCCGCCAGCAGCGGCAGCAGGTAAGAGCGACGGAAAGCATTCATTTCATCATGAAGGGAAATAACATGCACTGACCTCTTCCCAGCACCTGCCGCGCAGAGAAACTACCCACCGCCGCCCCAGTCGCCGCCGGCCACGCGCACCAACTTCTCCTACGGCGGCCTCCAGTCGCACCCGCTGTCGCCCCGACAAGCCAACGCCTACCCACCGCCGCCTGGCCAGGGCGTGGCAGCCGGCTCGCCTGCGCCTTCCCAGAAAACCTCATACCCTCCTCCTCCTTCTCAGCAGCAGCAGCAGCAGCCATCGCCCGTGCAGGCAGCACCGACACAGCAACGCTACCCGGCACCGCCTTCCCAGCAGCAGGCACAGTCACCTCCTCCTCAGGCACAACCGCCTCATCAGCAACAGGTAGTCGCCATCCACGACCGCACGGCTTCCTTCTCATCCCGCGCCTCGTACTCGTCACATGTGTCCCAGCAACAGCAGGCCCCCTTAATCGCAGCTGCCGCCGCCACACCCTCGCCTGTCCGTTTTGCAGCGCCACCGCCCAACTATGGCGACAGTGGCGGCAACACCCACCCAGGTGCTGGCTACCCTGTTGAAAAGGGCCAGCCGAGCGTGACAGCTTCGAGCAGTGGCTACGGCGATGCCGATGAGGACGAAGACCTCCACGACAGAAGCGGCGCCGTCGGCCAAATCTCGGGTGCCCCCACTCCAGGCACGTTTACCGGCGTCACGGCTGTTGTTGATGACGTCGGCACGTTCAATGGTGGCAGCTACCGCATCAGCCACCGCGACTGCAACACCATCGTGACCATCCAGTTGGCCATTGGCTGCCCCCTCACAGCCAAACCGGGTGTCATGATTGCCATGTCACCCTCGATCACCTTGAAGGGCGCTTTGAAGTTTAGCATGAAGAAGCTTGTGGCTGGTGGCGAAATGAGTTCGTCCACGTTCACAGGTCCCGGCGAGCTGTTGTTGGGTCCGCCCATGCTGGGCGACATTACCAGCATCCGTCTGGACGGCAACGGCCCCGCCTGGTCCGTGGGCCATGACGGCTTCTTGGCCTGCACCCAGGGCGTCATCAAGGACTACAAGCGCCAGGGCATTGGCAAGGCCATGTTCAGTGGTGAGGGTCTGTGGGTGTACAAGATTCGTGGTATCGGTCTGCTGTGGATCTCGAGTTTTGGTGCCATTATCAAGAAGGACCTGGTCGAGGGCGAAAAGTACATTGTGGACAATGGCCACCTGGTGGCCTGGAACACCAAATACATTTTGGAGCGCGTGGCTTCCGGTGGTATTATCTCGGGTCTTGCGTCGGGTGAGGGTCTGGTGTGCAAGTTTACGGGACCGGGCACCGTCTACATTCAGACGCGGAATGCGGTAAGTCCACATCATCATGCTGACAGAGTGCCTTCTAGGCTACTTGCTAACTTCCTTGCAGAGATCATTCAGTGCTTTCATGTCCGGACAGACAATGCAGGGCATGTGATGGAAGGTACGAATATGTTGGTGCCTCCTTCCCAGTTGATACTTTTGGTTTTGATTTTGATTTTTTTTGGAAGGCAGGTCAGATTGCGTCTCTTGACAACTGCCGTTGCCTCGTTGCTGCCTTTCCAGTTGCATTTTTTCTTTCGTATATACTCCATGGTCTTTTTTGTTGTGTTTTTATTGTCACCTCGTCAGCGAGTTTCCTTTTCCAATGTAATGCAAAATTAGGGTTCCTTCTGTGTTGGTCATTTGACTTTGTGTATTGACAAAACAGCATGCCGCACATTTTATGACTGTCCGCAGACCGCTTGGTACTGAGCCTTCTTTACTGAACTTTATTTTCGTTTATTGTTTCTCAGAATACGCCACAACTTTTTGTCTTTTTGTCTATTTCAGACTTTCCTCGCCTTCCACCATATGCACTTGTGAATGCAACTTTTTGATTTTCTTTTTTCCTTCCTTAACTTCTCAGCACTTTTGATTCTCTTTTTTTCTTCCTCAACTTCTCAGCGAACGATTCACAACAAAATATTATCAACAACCTCCCTTAACAACAACACCTCCCTCATCCAATATGGTCAAGTCCAGCATCGGCGGCCGCTTCGCGGCACTCGTCCCGACAGACAACTGCTCCGTTGCAGACACATCCATCGACGACCACCGGACCGAGAAGAAGCCCAGCCGCGAGACGTCTCCGGCCATCAAGCACAAGAGCCTTCAAGCTCCCGAGCCCAACAACGCCACAGCCGCCAACGAAAACTGGCGACCGCATGTGTCGACCGTCACGGAAAAGTCGACGGGATCGACTGACTCGGCAGACTCCATGTCTAGCCCTCTTCCTCCCAAAATTGCAGAGACCAAGGGCAAGGGCAAATCCGCGGCGAACCCAAACACAAACACAAATGACGTTGATTCACGCCACAGTCCTCAGCCTAGAGGACACTATGGAGCTCAAGCTGCTCAAGTTGCTCAAGCTCTGGCCTGTATCAAAGCCCGATTTATAGCTGAACTAGAAGCGCCAGACAACTCCAGTGCTGACCTCGCGACCGACTCGGCAGACTCCATGCCTGACCCACCGCCCAAGACTGCCGATGTCAAGGGCAAGTCCGCGGCTAAACCAAAAACCAAGGACGTTGATTCACGCCGCACTCCTCGGCCTAGAGTTGACTATGGCGAAGACGCTTTAGCCAATCTCATAGCCCACATCGAGGCTGAAGAAGGACGAGACGGGTGGGACGTTTTAAATGAAGCCATCGGGATCAACATCAACTCGGAGACTGGTGGCATAGTTTTGATGAAGCCTCTCGAACCAACCGACTCTGAGTCCAACTATGCGACGAAGGAGGCATACCTTCGCAGTATGGCCGAGCTCCCTCTGTTTTTCATTCCTGACCCCGAATATGTGGAAAAAATCAAGTCTTCGGGCAAGTCTGGCCATCGTCACCCACCCAAACAAAATCCAGACTTGTTCTTTTCACTTCCATCACAATCTCGTTTGCCACCTTATTCTATGCTGCAAAGCCAACCACAGACACATCTCCCACAAGACTCTGAAGGTTGGTCTCGAAACCCCCTGGAAAATCACCCTGCGATGCCTTTTTTATCTCCAAGGCTGCAGGAGATTGCCCGCAAGTGCCTGAGACCCAAGTGCGGCCAAGAGGGACGCGAAGTCGCTGACTTTATTATGAACCGTTGTGCAGGAAGCGAAAATATCGAGCCCGAGCCGTTTGTGTTTCCCACGAGCTCGCGTCTGCCTCCTTATGGCAACATTCGGCCAAGCTCGCCAGCACCCAGGCATGACACACTGGTCGATGGCGATGACGACCTTGAGTACGCAGAGGGCACAGACGGCAGCTTCTCCTTCTCTCAAGGTGTCCCGGCTCGCCTACCTTTGCACATGATTGCTGGCGCCGAGGCCAGTCAGATGGCGCTCAAGGCCGATAGGCGCAACGTTCAGATGGACAAGCTGGAACGTCCATAGGAGGACCCAAGCAGTTTCGGTTTCGATCTCCGTCAAGAGGCTAACTTTCCATCCTACTCGTCTTTCTTCAAAAGTCCGATCGAGACATCGACGTTGAGAACACAGTTGGCTCAAAAAGGTGCACCTTTGCATATATCGGAGATTGGCAGAAAAGGCAATGTTGTCGGCTCCATCGACTCGGTTGGCGAGTACATCCGGCCCAATGCCGACCCCAGATTCTTGTTCTCCATCACCCCCTTTACCAGGTCCGAGGTGCTGAGGGGCAAGAAGGCCAAGGATGTTCTCTTTGGCAAACTGGAACGGGCATGGCGGCCGGTGCATGTCGAAGAAAATCCGCAGTCAAACCAGCCGGCCGAATCGAGCAGGATGAGTAGAACGACAAGAACGACGAGAACGACCAATGGAACAAATGAGACGACCGGGACAACGGTGACAGCCGGGACCTATGCAAGACATGGCACTCTTCGTGGAGGCGAGGGACGCATGTCACTGAACGACCTGTCAACCAATCGAGGCAGCTCATCAATGGCATCGACATCGACGGTATCAATGGCCAGCTTTTTTAACACGGCACCGCCTCCGGCCTCCATCAGTAAGGCTGATTCTAGTTCTGGCTGTCGTGCACCTCCGCCGACTCGAGTTGAGTCCTCGGCAGATGTGGATGCAGACGAAAAGTTGACGGGCGACCGGCATCGGTTTGATGCCCTTGTCAACCGTCTCCAGCAGAAGCTGTCCGAACGGTCAGAGCAAGGCAGCAAATCTATAGCTCCGGCCAAGGGTGTGGAAAAGATGCCGAACAACACGGGAAGCAGCACCGAGTCCAAGGTGTCCCAGGAGTCCAAAGCTGAGAAGCGAGAGGTTTTGATTGTCCATGGCTCTCGCCAGGAACACTCTCGTGTCTCAGAGTCCAGTCGTGCAAGTTCGAGCTCCTTCACAGACGTCCAAAAGGAACGTCTGCTAGCAAGCACAACAAGCTTTGCGGCCTCCAAGCTGCGGGAGGTAGAGTCCAACACAAAGACGGGTGAACCTGAGGTTGAGCCAAACACTGAGACCCAGCCTCCACCTCTACCACCCAGACCCCAACCGAAGGAGTCCACCAGGGAGTCCACCGGGAAGTCCAATCCTCCGTCTGCTGAAACTAGACGTGGCAAATCTACAAGCGAGCTGGATCCCAACCAACCGCCCTTCCAGCCGACCAACGTCCATGCTTCTTTTGCCCGGCCCAGCTACCCTGGGCAGCAAGCCATGGTGCTGGGAATGGCTCCACAACCAGATCACTGGCGGCCCATTCATCGGCAAGCTCAATCTCTGCCTCGAGCTCCAGTTTCAGTCCCAGTTCCAGCGCCAGTCCCGGCTCCTTTTATCACGGCTCCTATTCCATTGCTGCCAGTGCCACCAGTGCCTCCAGTGCCGCCAATGCCACGTCTACCATATGCAGGCAATGCCAACAGCATGGACAACGCTATGCCACGGTGGGCGATGTCGAAGCGGCCCAGTAAGCGGCGCCACGATATTACGCCGTTTGTCCCAATATCTGCGGCTGAGCAACAAAAGATCGAGGAGCACATTGAGCTTCTCAAGTCGACGATCCCCAACTATGCCACTCTGTCCAAGAGACGGCAAGAGATTCGCACGGTGAAGCAAAAAGGGAAATGGAGAGGGGCTTGGAAAGGGAAACACTACCAGGTGGAAGGTGGCAGCTGTCCATGGACAGACTCGCGTCAGTGGCAGCAGGGCAATCCTCAGCTTCAGCAACAGCAGCGACAGTTTTCCCAACCGCACGTGCAGCCCATCCTGCAGCCAGAAGAGTCAGCACAGCAGCATCAGCAGATGCAATGGCACCAGGTGCAGCGGTTGCAACAGTTGCAACAGCAGATGAACCTAATGCATCTCACACAACAAGACCAGCAGTTTTATCAGCAACAACACCCGGCTCAACCAGCATGGACAGAAAAGCCCATGCAACCCTTTCACCCATATGCACTCTACAATCCCAACGCAGTGGGAGTGCCCACGTGGCCTATGCCGATGATAAATATGAATATGTGAAAAACGATGTCGCCCGGGTTTGGTCATCCTTTAGGTTGCTGCCGTACTGTACAGTATTGTTAATTTCCAGGCACATGTGTGGGTGCAGGCACAAGGCACAGGGTCCGTGTTTCAAGCATTTTTTTTTCTAACGAAGATTCGAGGAAAGAAGAGATGAGCGTCTTCAAGCATGTTGTGTTTCAGTCCCAGCTGCAGTTCTAAGGAACATTAAACTTTTAAGCGAAGCGTTTGTTTATTACTACCTTGTTTTTATTACGACAATAGATAGGCTTCTTTTCTGATAAACTCCAATTTGGCCATCACAAACCTTTATTCTCCATTGTCTCCATCGACTCCAGTGTCTCCAGATGTGCGAGAATGTGAATGTACGACGTACAGGCGAATGTGTACATCCGGCGAATGACCAAGCATTTGATGCAGGGAGGTGAGGTCTTGGCTGTGGGCTGCTACGGGATGCCAAATTGGGAAAGTAGGCTACCGTCCCAAATGCATTCTCGCAGCACTTGCAACTTCAATTCACAAAAGTACTGTGTCGAGTCAAAGTCTTGGGTTACAGCCGGCGCAACCGATTCTTGGAGAACCGCCGTCAACATGGGTCACAACAAGCCTTTGTTTTTGATATTCTCTTCAGTCCTCTTCAGTCTCGCATTTAACCTTTTCGCCTTTATCCACACGGTAACGGTCACCCTTCTCGACCCTTGTTCAAAAGACGAGAGTCCTGCGGTGAGAACCTTGATGCTACCGTATCATTCTCTTTCACTACGAGGCGTCACCGTCCTCAAACTCAAAAGCATGTCATGTTTGGAGAAAGTACCACCGAATGCTTACTGTTTTGTTGGGGCCACTTGAAAGAAGCATAAACTGAAAGTGGCCGTGTTGTTCACCTTCCTAGATTGGGAACTCCCGCCCGCCCAGGTCCCACGGTCCCCACCGCCACTGCCGCCCGCAAAACAACTCGCCAAAAGTCGAATCTAAATGGTCATTTTCTCCGAAACCGTCGTTCGCATCCGTCAATGTACTTGTTCCCCGCAAAACGGAGGTCACTACCTCGACTACTCTTTATGAATCGTATGGAGTATGGGGCCCCGGAGATCCTCAACCCCTATTTCCAGGTCGCCTCTTCGTCCTTCGTATGGAGGGCAATGGGGTAATAGTGAGGAGAAGACAGACGAGGACAAGAACTCGGCCGTTTCGAACTTCTTGAACCGGGGGGCGGTCAACATCTCATGTCCCCATTTTGCATTTACCCGGCTCGCCAATCGTTTTGTTTGTATTCTCTGGATGGCCCCCATGGACTCTTCGTGCTCAGTATGTTCGTTCGTCTACTCGCCATGTTACTCGGGACATCTCTCGGTGGGATCGGCGGAGAACGTAACATAACGCACAAAAACACTCGTACGCAACTGTACAAAGTGCACGAAGTAAGGGGCGCAAAAAGGTTCTCCAGTCTCTGTCTAGAGCCCACTCAAGAACAATGTCGTCACAATCCCGTCTGGACGGCGACTTGCCGAGAAGCATATCCTCTCGCTTAAGTGTGCAGACTACAAAGAATGCTTCTAATCTCATTTCTAGATACGACAAACTCACCTGAGCTCTCTGGGGCTTTCTTCCTTTGAAACAGAGCCTCGGCCAGATCCATCAAGTCACGTTCACCAATATCAGAGTGGAGAGATACTGGTAGGACTTCCTTGGTCTGGAGTTTGTTCATCCTTCCCCTCACGACGATCCCTGTTTTCTTTTTTCTGTGCATTTCCCCACACAACCTTGAGTAAAAGTGGCCACCCCTAACTTGCTAGTCAATAGCAACGACACAAAAAAAACAGGCCGGCAATTGTCGACGGGCACGGGCGAGAGCGCCCCGTCTCGATGGCCCCAGAACGACAAGAAAGTGCCTAGCGACTAAGAAAAGAAGGGGCGGTAGCTTGGTGTGCTTGGTACTCCTACTCAAACCGTCTTTAATCTGACGACACGACTTGCGATGAAGGCAGGCATAACAAAGAGCATTGCACGAGTTGGGAGTTATCACTGCCTGATGTACTCGACAATTATTTCTGTATTTTTATCGTAAACTCCATTCATTGTAAAATTTATTGTGTCTTTTTTTGTTTTTATCAAAAATAAAAACGAATAAAAAAATGCAATAGAAGTGTAGAAATGTGGAAGTCCAATCAGTGAAACATCCATCAACATCAATGTCTCACTAAAAATACCAAGAAGAACCGTTTAGGCTTGCCCATTTAATCCATTTATCTCCATCTCGGTCTTCGGGTCAGTATCCAAGCGATGCCTTGTCACGGCTCATGGGTTGTGGTTGTACTCATTACTCAGTATTCCTTTACCGTTCCCCCCCAAGGCAGACCTGAACGCCGTATGCCATCGCATGCCGCCGTCGTGTTCTGTGCCGCCCGGTGCTGCAAAAGCGGTCGTTCGTACCAGACTTTTGACTTGTGTCGTCCCAATCGAGCTGTGCATATCGTCAGTGGCGTTGTTGGATGGAGTGTGAGTGGCGAACCACCGTGCACGCCTTTTGACTCCTCCGCCATATCACCGTCGCATCTAACCAAAAGAATAAACAGTACCCTAGAAGAAGGCAACCGTCTGGATGATGTCTCTCTTTCGGCCCTCCTCTTGTCTTGGCCATATGGGCATGCGGGGGAAAAGACACCGGACGGACGACGGTGGATGGTGGAATATCTGTGGAGATTTTTTTTTGTCAAGGCGGCTCACATAACCAACTTCCCAATGTTTCTCAACCAACAGGCCACACAAATCGGGTCCGTGATCGTCATGGGTTGTCCGATTCTCTCTCGCTGTCGGTGCTTCTCCTCCCTCAGAAGCTGTGATGTACTTTTTACGTGCCCCAACAACGGGTACTTACTCCGCTCTGTGGACAAACACGTTTTCTGATGGTCACGCACAGGTAGGTGCGGAGTGCGCCCGCCTTCGTCATCTATCCCTTTTAACTCGCCAAAATGATCGGCACCGATTCGTTCTCGCACCAGCATGCTTCCATTTTCGCTTCTTTTTGCCTTCTTTCGCCTTCGGTTTCCTTTCTGGTTCAACATCTCCTCAGTGACAGTGGAAGTGACATCGCCCTGATTTTGGAGAAGGTTGATCAAGATGATAAAATAGAAAAAAAGAAAAAAGCAAATCAATACCAACACATGGCAATTTGCCTCCTCAACAAGTATCACTCTTGAAAACACCCACACACACATACATCCCTTTCTCGCCATCAAGCTATCCACCTCCCCCCTTTCACTTTGACCTTTGTCTTGCATTTTTCTCTCCCCACCACCGTGCGGAGCTTGTTTCCTGTTGTACGACTATTGTTGACGGAGATATCCTTTTTGCTCTCATTACCCACCCGTCCACCAGGGACAGTATCTGCCGAAACAGCTTGTACCTTGTTTTCTCATCACCCTCCTCCCCATTCTACCTCCTCTCCTCCTCCACTGACCCCCAGATTCCCCGCAAAAGGCAACAGACCCTCCCCTCATCTCCTCGCGGCTCAAATCCATCCTCCCACACCCTGGTCATCGTCCTCTACAAGGAAGGGAAACAAAATAATACAGAAATAAAAGCTTTATATTAATATATGAACCGCCCAATACCACGCACCGTCTTCCCTTCTATTCTCTTTCCTGTCCCCTATTCATCCTTTCTCCCGGATTTGTGGAAGACACACAATTTAATTCTTGTGCTCTCCGTCCGAGCTCCTTCTCTATTATTATCAGTGCTATTGTTATTTTCACTGTTGCTTGTGCTCCAAAGAGATCGTCCGGGAAATTTATCCAGGTCTCCTCTTCATCCTTTATTTTTCTCTTCCCGTCTGTTTCTCCCTCTTGAGCTTCGATCTCACGGTCTCATTCTAAACCTCTGTTGACCTCACCGACACCTTCATCCATCGACGACACAGAAAGCTTCAAACACAACCTCAACAATGGCCGACCTCTCCGACAAGCCCGAGGTCATGCACTCGCTCAGCCATGACGAGCATGCTCCACATACTATTGGTGATGTCAACAGCCACGGCAGCGACGCACCCGAAGTCATCGACCCCGAAAAACAAGTCCCCGCGCCCGACACCAAGGAAGCCGAGCTTGTTGGCTCGGCCGTCGCCACGGCCCGTCGACGCGATCTCCAGCCGCCCGCGTTTCTTGTGGGCATGTCCGCCGAGGACCGCGAGGTGCTCGAGAAGAAACTCAAGCGCAAAATCGATTTTCGGCTGATGCCCATGATTATCCTAATGTACATTCTCAACTACATTGACCGCAACAACATCTCGGCGGCGACGCTCGGCGGTCTCAAGACGGATCTCAACTTGACGGGCCAGCAGTTTTCGGTGAGTCCACGGGAAGCAGATGGATTTCAATGACGCACTTTGGCAACCGTCTTTGTTTTGTTTTGTCGGCGCATGCTAACCTTGTTTTCTCCCTTCTTTGACAGACGGCCGTCAGTATTCTCTTTGTTGGGTGAGTTTAGACAACAAACACTACCACACATCTCATCTCACGACTAACACACCTAGCTACCTGTTGATGCAGATTCCGTCAAACCTGTTTCTTAACAAGACGGGTCGGCCTGCCATCTACCTGCCGATATGTGTATGTCCAGCCTGCATTCTGACAAAGTAAATTAAAAACTGTGCGTACTGACAACTCACTGACAACTCTAGATGATCATCTGGGGCATTATCTCGGGCGCGACGGCAGGCTGCCACAACGCCGGCCAGCTCTACGCCGTCCGTTTCTTCCTTGGTTTCATCGAGGCGGCCTACTTCCCTGGCTGCCTGTACTACCTTAGTTGTTGGTACACCCGCAAAGAGCTCGGCTTCCGCACATCCATCCTGTACTCGGGCGCCCTGATTTCCGGTGCCTTTTCCGGTCTCATCGCCGCCGGTGTTGTCGGCCACATGGACTACGCCCGCAACCTCCGTGCCTGGCGCTGGCTCTTTATCATTGAGGGCGCCATCACCGTCGTCATTGCCGCCGCCGCCTTCTTCATTCTGCCCAACTTCCCGCGTACCACCATGTGGCTCTCCGAGGAGGAGCGCCAGCTCGCCGCCTGGCGTCTCGAGGAAGACATTGGCGACGACGACTGGATCGACAGCAAGCACCAGACGTTCTGGCAGGGCGCCAAGCTGGCCTTTGGCGACGTCAAGACCTATGTCCTCATGGTCCTGCTGTTTTGCATTGTGGCCAGCGGCAGCATCACCAATTTCTTCCCCATTGTCGTTGGCACGCTGCACAAGAACAACGTCGAGACTCTGTTGCTGTCGGCTCCGCCCTATGTCCTGGCCGTCATCACCACGTACTGCAACGCCTTGCACGCCGACCGCACCGGTGAACGCTTCTGGCACATTGTCCTGCCGCTGTGCGTCGCCATCATTGCCTACATTATCGGCGTGTCCACCATGAACATCGGGGCCCGCTACCTGGCTATGATGCTGGTTGTGCCCGGTGTGTACACGGGCTACGTTGTCGCTCTGTCGTGGATCAGCAACACCATGCCGCGCCCGCCGGCCAAACGCGCTGCCGCTCTGGCCTTCATTAATGCCGTCTCCAACACCAGCAGCATCTATGCGAGCTACATGTTTGACTCCAGTTTTGCGCCGCAGTACAAGATTGCGTTTAGTGTCAACTGTGTGACGGCTTTTATTGCCATTTGCGCGGCGGCGGTGCTGAAGTTTATGCTGGTGCGCCTCAACAAGAAGCTGGACCGGGGCGAGTATGTCAAGGGTGCTATCAATGCGGTACCCGGTGCGGCGGCCGAGCACGGGTTCCGGTTTAATGTTTAGGTGCAGCGGAGAAAGAAGGGCAAGGAAAGTCGGTATTGACGATAGTGGAGGTGGACGGAAGAGATATGGAGCATAGCCGGGACTACGGACCTACGATGCCGAAACGACGGAGGTTGGCTCCTTCCCGTTTGAATAAATAGTATGTTGTAAATGCACATAAACATACATGTACAGACATTGTCTCACGTGTCCACTGACCGGTATTTTGGGATTGGGAGAGAGACGCACAACAAAATTTCAACAGCAGCTTGGGGAAGGAACGACGCTTGACCGACGCTTGGCATACAAAAGGGAAAGTGCTGTTGAGACGCGGGAGCCCGTCTTCCTGTGTAGTCCCAAATAGGAAGGCCCCGAAGGGTTTCGTCGCCGTACTCGTACATCTGCTCCGGATTGCCCACGATAGTGCAACAAATGAAAGGCTGGGCGCTGGTCAGTTCTTGAACGAATACGCTCTTACCCCCACGCGGTACAAAAAGCGACACGCCAATGTCTCGTGACCGCCGTCCGACAGATGGTGTTAACGGTGACGGTCGTCGACGAGTCCCAGTTGATGTGCAGGTCCTTTGCCTGTGTATGTGTGGCATACAAGTTAGATAACAGCGTCGTCTTAACAAGCCTCTCGTTCTCGACAAAATGCAGAAGTGCACTTTTCATTTTTGTCTACTGAGTACGATACGTCTGCATCTGTGCTCTCGTGCAGAGGTGTAGGGATGAAACTTGTTTCCCTGATCCTTCGCGCGGTGGTATTTTGTGCCTTCTCTCTATTTTGTTCACTTTTTCCTCTTCTTGTGTGTGGGAGAAGGGGTGTCGTCGCATCGTCTTCGCCGTTGCCCGTCGAGCCCGTGTCCTCGGCAGTGTTTTGTTTCTGCTCTGGCTCTGGGGGTGTATCTGCCCACCCACCCATAAGCTTGGTTGTGGGAGTGTCGACCGGTCAAGCTTTATCTAATCTTTTGAGCCGACGTAATTTCTGATATCTCTGCGGAGGAGTATCGTGGAGGCCCATTTTCGGGTTCTCGTTCGTCTGTGAGTTTCCGACAGAGCAGTCCCGCAAAACAGAGTTTTTTTTCACTCTCTCTTTCCTTTGAATGGTACTCCCAAATGGCAGGACCACACACGACACATGTAAAAGTAAAATGAGGCCCCCGCCCCCAATGAAGGCCAATAACGACCCTTTTCCCGTTTCAATAGTGCCATGCAGAGCGTGTCTTGTTCGACTCCAGGCTCCTCTCCTCCATTTTGGAGGCTTCCACTGAAGGACCCATTTGCTCAGCTAAAACAAACGGATAATGAATGGGATAACGCCATCGCCTGGGAAATAGGCAGGGTCTGGCCAGCCACGGCTCACGACAGCTAGACTGATATGGCCAGGAGGAGTGAAGTCGCACACGGCCCATGCTCTTCGACTATGTGATGCAGGAATCTCAAGTAGAACAATGTTTTCGTGGCGTCTCGCGAGGCGTTCTACAAGGTACGATACGAAGCATGGCTTTAGCAACTATGAGTACAGAAAACGACTTCGAGGACATGGAACATCACACTCGAAAGGCCAGTGGTGGAAAAGCGCGAACCCGCCCGCAGGAAGCAAGAGCCACGCGTGGCGCGTAGGATCCGCTTTGTAGAGAGAGTGCGGAACAGAGAGACAAACAGACAGGCAGATAGAAAAGAAGAACATGAGAAAAGCGAAAACGACAAAGTGAACAAAATGAACAAGGAAATCAAGGCGCGGCCGCGCGCAAAACGAGAAATCAAAAGCAGAGGCCTCAACAGACCAATCAATTATCAGTGCAGACAACCATGTGGGTCCCCGTCGGACGACCCGATCGCAGCACTCGGCGAAACCTCGTCCAAGTGTGGTCGACAGTGGCCAATCAGAGGCCAGCCAGTTTGTGTTTGCTTTTACGTATCGCTTACCGCAAAATTGTATGTGGGAGATACAACCTCGACAACCCACTGGCTCGTCCACAATTGAGTCCACTGAAGCCCACTGAAGCCCCCTGAAGCCCACCGAGCCCACACCCTCCCAGTGTCCACCCCCGTCGCCGCCCACAAGCCCGCGCATCCTTCCCTTTGTGCACTCCATTCTCTCCATCCAACTCCCCACCAGCCATGCACCAACGAACCCTGTCGCATTGGCCCTTTTGAAGTTTCTCTCAGAGTTTTTACGACATGATTGTCTGGTTCGTCAGTTTGTGTTTCGCTCTTCGCAGGCTGATGTTTCTTTTTTGTTCTCCCGCATCCGCATCCACGTCCTGCAGGGCCTTGGTTCCCCGCCATTACGTCGTTGTACATGACTAGTCGACAAGGGTTTTGTCGTGCTCGTGCTTCTCATCATTTGTTTCCGTGCTCCGTTGAGAAGTGACTTCTTCCCTCTGCAATTGCTGAGTGCTCGTACCCCATTGCCGCTTCGTTGCCGCTTCAGCACTCGGATGCCCTGCGTGTGTCGAGCGTATGTACCTCTGCGCCTTCTCTGTCTTCCCTGTATTTTGCCCCTGCAACTGCCTCGTGTCTGCCATTCCTCTTGTTGTGGCCAGTCCCAAACAGGCAACTGTGCCCCTTGGTCAGGTCTTGGTATGTTTGTTGATCGGCGCCTTCCCTTGTTCCCTTGCATTTTCTCCAAGATGGTCTTGGAGTTCTTGCCCTCGCTGTTCTGAACAAAGTAGTTCCTTCCGTTGCTGAAAACTGAAAGCGTCGGACATTTCAAGAGGAAAGAGGAGACGTGACATGCAGCCTGCAGGACAGAAAATACAGAAGGAACGATACAGTGATCGTCGTCACCCCCTCGACCGCGACTCGATGTCCTTGTCTGTCAATGCTCTTTCCTCGTCTGCTTGATGTCCTGTGCAGACACTCAGCCAGTGCCCTGGCAGCCTGACTGCCATCGTCATGACTCTTGCCATTCAGCCTACGAGAATGCTGCCCACCAGGCTGAACCGTTGGCACCCTCACACCATCAGCCTTTCGTCTCCCTCAAACGCATACGACATATTAACTCATGGAGACACTGGAGACAAGAGACAGGTATATCGTACCTTTTGTCGTCTTTGCCATTCCCACTCCACACGACCCTCTCACGACCCTCTTTTCAGTCTCCTCTTTCGCCTTGCCGTCGCTTTCCATCGCTTTGACGACAATTATCTCTTCTTTTCCTTTTTTTGTTCTCCCCTTTCCCACCACCTCCGCTTCCACCTCCACTCATCCACTCATCCACTCCTCCCCTGGATCGTCTGCATTGTCTGCATTTTGTCTGCATTTCCATGTTTAAAACGCCCGACCGGCGCGGCGAACGGCGTCGGCGAACGGGCGCGGCCCCTCTTTTTTGAGAAGGCCCTGAGGCCCCCTAGTCTCTTCTTCGGCCCTAGAGGGTCCTAGCTGTGCCAACCTTTGCCATCTTTTATTGTCTCCTGTGCTCTTGACAGCCTTTGCAGCCTTTTGCGCCCTTTAACGGATAAACCTTTTGGTCGGTGCTGACGGGCAAAAGATACATCGAGAGCTCCTCCTGCTCTGTCCACTGTAGCGCTTCCGCATCTCGTATGCAGAGAACGGCTGGCTTCCCGGTTTTTCTGGAGACTCTCCAGTTTTTGTGCATCGGAAACATTGAAGAGATTTACTCAGTACTTTGTACATTTTTAAAGGATTTTTTTTCAAGACAATCCTTTCCAGACATGTCTTTTTCAGAAATCTTCCGTCGTTCTCCCGTTGTTCTTTTCTTCTTTTCTTCTTTTCTTCTTTTCTTCCATCTATCGTTTCTTTTCTTCAATTCCCACCACCCTGTCTCCTTCTCCACAACAAAAGGCGAGTGTATGGTGGAGGGCCGGCAGTCGATACACAAGTCCATGCACTACAGTTCTTGTTCAGCCTTTGGCGCCTCGGAAGGGCTTAAAGCATGCGCTGAACCGAGACGGGCCAATATTGGCCTTGTCCTCGGCCTTGTCTTGCTTGCCTTGGAAGCGGCAAAGCTCAACTCCAAAGCCAAGACTCCAAGCATGCTCTAAGTAAAAGTAAAACGGACCCGACACCACTAAAGGCCGAAACTGGAGACGGAAAGATGAACAACATAAACTAGAAGGACGTACAGAAGGAAAAGAAGAATTAAAAGAGAACAAATGAATTGGAGAAGGGGAAGCCAATGCAAGCGAGGGGACAGCCAAGGATCACAAGCAAATGTAGTCTACTGTAGATACAGTATTTAACAGAATGAATACTGAAAGTCGCATAAACAATACTGGATCACACTCAACTCGGTATTGACTACCGACGTGCTTTATTCCACTTCTTTCTCTTCTAGAAGAAATGAAAGAAAAATTGGATTGACAAGATAAAGAGATCGAGATAATCTTGAGCCGAGTACGAGCAAGACTGGCAGCCATGTCTCTGTCAGATACAACTGTGCACAGTACATCAGTACAACTCTACAAGCTGCCATGTACCCTGTCTGCTGTTTTCCTTGTTCTTTGTCCCCAGCCTTTTCTCCCTTCCTCCCCCTAAACCCAATTCTTGACCGTAGCAACAATTCTTTTCCTCGTCATTGGAGAAATGCAAGAAATAAAACACGTCTTCGGGAACTGCACAACGCCACATTGAGACTTCCCGCCCTTTTCTTTTGTTTCTTTTGTTTCCTTTGTTTCTTTTGTCCTTTCTTGTCCCACGACAGCGGCTTTCCCGCGTGTCTATTGTTTCTTTTCCTCTCCTTTCACCCATCCTCCCTTCTTCTCACTGCCTTCTCATAGGTCCATAAGGCACAAGGAGACGCCCAAAGGACCAACCGAAACAGCACTCCAAAGACGACCGGCGAATCCACTAAGCCCACTGTGGAACCCGGTCTCCCTCTGCCTGACTGCATCTATGCATTTGGTCCACCTAGAAAAAAAAACATGGGGGGCGGGTACTCTTTTTTCTCTCTCTGTATGTAAATCTGCAGGTAAAGGGCGTCATAGTTGGAGTCGCAGTTGTATTGTTGCTGGACCCCCCCCCCCTCTGAGGCGACCCTTTTTCGAGCTTAACCCGCACTAAGTCGTTTAGAGTCGTGCTGGTCTCTTTTTTCTGTATTTTTTTTGTTGTCTGCGCCAGAGCTCAGAGATAATGCTCTCTCAGAGATAGCTGGGCTCTTGGGGAGGAGAACTCTCTATTATTATTATTTTTTTTTATTATTTTGCCTCGATTTTATTCGTTTATTCGAGGATTGGGCGTGTTTTGAAAGTTGACATTTTAAAATTATTTCTTTTTTTCTGCTCTCAGTGCCCCTTCTCACAAGGCAATACGCCCTCTCTCTACTCTCTCTGTCTATCTGCCTCTCTTTTCGCCCTTCACCCTCAGTCCCCCCATTCCTCTTAAAGCACACCGTCCCCCCCGAATTGCTTCTTGTACCTTTTTCTCTTTCCCCTTCCTTCTCTCTCTCTTTCCTTCCTCTCTTTTTTCCTTCCTTCTTTTCCTTTCTTTCTCTTATTCACTCCTTTTCATTTCTGATCTCACGATCTCTCACCCCTCTTTACTCTCTTTTTGTTTACACCCCCCTTCTCTCTCGGTCACCGTCCTCGGTAACCCTCCACGTGCTTGTCCTCCACCTTTCTCTCCCTCCGAAAGGTCATGCAAGCAAGGCTCCTCAGCCCTCTCCTTCCTTTTCGTCTCTCTCACACGCTAGTTCACGACAAACCGATGTCATAAGATAATCGACATCCTTCGCCCACAAAACAACTCCTTATCTACTCCCATCACCACCACTTACAATGGCCTCCACCGCCCCCGAAGTGGTCGCCCACAACGCCCCTCAGGTCGCTCCGGCCTCGTCGCACTCGCAGTCCCCCCCGCCGCCCACCAAGGCCGAGATCGCCGGCAACAGCAGCGGCGATGACACCGACGACAAAGCCCTGGCCGAGATGGGCTATGTCCCCGTGTTCCAGCGCCATTTCTCCATGTGGTCCTGCTTCAGTTTCGCCTTGAGCATTAGTGGTCTATTCGGCACCGTCATGACCACCTTTTCGTACCCGCTGTACGCCGGCGGTGCTGCCTCCGCCATCTGGTGTTGGTTGATTGCCGGTATTGGTGCGCTGTGCCTGGCCTTTTCCATTGCCGAGATTGCTTCGGCCTACCCGACGTCGGGCGCCATGTATTTCACCATCAAGTACCTGGCCCCGGCCGAGCATGTCCCCATGGTGGCCTGGATTGACGGCTGGCTGAACCTCATTGGGCAAATCTGCGGCAGCGCGTCGTCCGAGTACGGTGCCTCGCAGATGCTGTTGGCGGCCGTCTCCATTGGCTCCGATTTCACATACTACCCCAGCCAGGGCCACATTATTGCCGTCATGGCCGGCCTGTCCATCTTCCACGCCCTCATCAACAGCATGTCTACCAACTGGCTCAACAAGTTTGCCAAGACGTATGCCGTGTTCCACATCGGCGTGCTCGTGGCCGCATGCATTTCCCTGCTGGTGATGCAAAAGGAGAAGCACACGGCCAAGTATGCCTTTACGGATGTCAACCCGACTTCTGGTTGGACCCCACCCGGATTCTCGTTCCTGTTCGGCTTCCTGTCTGTCGCCTGGACCATGACCGACTACGATGCCACCGCCCACATTGCCGAGGAGGCCAAGGACCCGGCCCGCGTTGTGCCCAAGGCAATTGCCCTCGCCCTGACGTTTACCTACGTCGTCGGCTGGCTCTTCAACGTCGTCCTCGTCTTTTGCATGGGCGACCCGGCCGAGATCTTGGCCAGCCCCATTGAGCAGCCCGTCGCCCAGATCTTCTACAATGTCATTGGCAAGAGCGGCGCCATCTTTTTTACCGTGTCGGCTTTCCTCATTATGAACTTTGTCTGCATCACCGCCCTCCAGGCCGGCTCCCGCACCGTCTGGGCCTTTTCGCGTGACCAGATGCTGCCCGGTTCGGGCATCTGGTACCGCATCTGGAAAAAGACGGATACCCCTGTCCTGGCCGTCTGGCTGTACACGCTGATTTGCATCCTGATCAACTTGATTGGTCTGGGCTCGTACATTACCATTTCCGCTATTTTCAACGTCTGCGCTATTGCCCTCGACTGGTCCTACTGTATCCCCATTCTGTGCAAGCTGTTCTATGGCAAGTTCCAGCCTGGTCCCTGGAACCTGGGCCGCGCCAGCTTTTACGTCAACGCCTGGGCCTGCACCTGGACGTCCTTTGTTTCTGTCATCTTCCTGTTCCCCACGGTGCGCCCTGTCGCTGCCGACAACATGAACTACGCTGTTGTCATCCTGGCCTTTGTCTTTTTGGTGGCCACTGGCTACTGGTTCATCCAGGGCCGCAAGTACTACAAGGGCCCCCAGACCCACGCCCACGTCGAGGGTGGTGTTATTGTCCAGGCTGAGACGGCCGCCGACGCTGAGGACCCGGAGAAGTCCGCTGGTCTGCGCCAGCGTCGGCCCGCCGAGCTGGCCGCTGCCAACTAGACAACGACAGAATCGTGATGCTTCAACAGCTGTAGAATGACGGAAGATAAAAGCAAAAGAGGAAGATAAAAAAGGAGCAGGAATAAAAAATAGTGCACTACACGCGCTCCCAGGACGAAGTAGAGGGCACTTGCTCGCCCGTGTATCACAGAGATACCCCAATTGATGCGCCTCTCGTTTACAGTTCAAATACCCCTTGCCACCTTGTTAGGTACAGAAACATATGCACCATATTTACGATTTCTTTTATGTCTTATTATTGTGTCTCTGTTGTGATCATTCTCGTCTTTGTTGTGTCATGTCACTGTTGCTTCCGTGAATCAAAGAGGTTATGTGACTGTCTGTTGTATTTGCTTGGCACGCCAGCGCGCCTGGATAATATGTACAAGGAGAAAAAGAGATAAGTACAGAAGAAAACAGCCCAGGTCCGACATTTCTATTCCACACTCTCCAAATGATCGTTACATGCCGCTGAAACTGTATCGGTACAGGAAAGTATCATCAACAACAACTAGCAACTGTCCTAAATTGGTCACCATTGGCTACACCGCTCAGTATACTGCCTATTGGATCTCTTGGCACATGAAGTTGTCAGGGCACACGGCGTGAATGCCGTCGCGAGGACAAGAGCCAGGAGTTGTGCAGGCAACACACTCGTGGTGGTCACCGCATGACTTGTGCTCGTGATCATGATGGTGGTCATGATGGTCGTGGTGGTGGTGTCCGTGATGGTGGTGGCCGTGGTGATGATGACCATGATGGTGGTGATCCTTGTCCTCGCCACAGCCGCCCTCGGACTCACACTTCTTGCCACCCTTGTGATGATGGTGATGGCCGTGGTGGTGGTGATGGCCGTGATGATGATGACCATGATGATGATGATGGTTCTTCTTCTTCTTCTGGCAGTCACCGTCGCAAGTCATGCCGCCGTCCTCATCATCGTGATCATGATGATGATGGTGATGATGGTGCGCCACATCACGCTTCACCTGGGCGGTAACCTCGTCCTCGGCCTCAGGGATGCAAAGAGTGTCACCAGTCTTCAGGTTGCAGGTGTCGTTCAGCCACGTGTTGGACAATTGAAGATCCTCGACAGTGGTGTTGTAGACTGCAGCAATGGCCTCGCAGTCGTCACCAGCCTCAACAACGTGCTGTGTCTGGGATGCAAGACAATGGTGGCCGCAATGATGGCCATGACAACAGGGCTTGGGAGTGGCACAGGGATCAGCAGAAACAGTCACAGTCTGGACAGAGGTCCTGGTCACAGGACAGTACTTGGTGTCAGTCTTGGTGTGGTCAATGCACTTGGTCACCGTCCGGGAGCGGATCATAGTGGTCGTGCACATTCTTGTCTTGACAAACGTTGTCGGATCTGGGACCTTTATTGTGCAGGTCTTTGTGACTGTGACACACTCCTTGCAGATTTTTGTGACCGTTGGTTGATGGGGAGGCTTTTCACCACACTTGCCACCATGACAGTGGCCCAGCTCGAGAGCAGCATCACCCAGGCCTGCTGCTTGATCCTGGTCTGCTGCATCTCGTGCTGCAACAACGTCACCGACGGCTGGAGTAGGAGATGCGTTGCCCCAGTTGAAGAAGCCTTCGGCGTTGGCCAGAGCCAGACCGGCGCTCAGGAGAAGCACGGTCGACTTCATGGTGGGTAAGGAGGGAGTAAAAAGCAGGATAGGGCTGTTTGAGGAAGAGAAGAGTGGCAAAAGACAACGAGACAGTCGAAAAGTAAAAGGATGCTGGATAATGATGATGATGAGGCCGCCCTTGGAGAGAAGAGAGAGAAGAGAGTGGGTGAGAGAAAAGAAGAGAAGAGAAGAGAGGAAGAAGGGAAGAAGAAGAGAAGAAGAAGAGGAGAAGAAAGGGGGAAGACAGGAGAGAAGTGGGAGAGAAGACATAGATGAATTGTAAACACGGTCAACAAGAAGGAGCGAGATACTCATTTTGGGAAGGAAATACCCGTCTGGCCCAGCAGCCATCGTTGACTTTGAAAACATTGCCATTTTGGGAGCAAAATACTGTACACAGTGCATCTGTTGGGGTAACGGAGGGGTGGTTGGAGAAGGTGCGATCAAAACAGATGTCTAAGAGAGATATCAGGGCAGTTGCGAGTGGCCAAGAGGGAAGGTTGCTAGCATAAGTTGTTCATGTTTAGGTAGGCACGACAGAGCTTGGAAGCATTCCCCTTTTCACTCAATGTGAGAAGGAAGGTACAATAGGCGGAGACAGTACATAAGAACGGTTTAGCACGGAAGGCATGGAGGAGATGTGTTCACCAAACAGCACGGATGAGGAAAGAGCTGCTAGGCACCGCCCAGGCGAGGCTCACTTGACTTGGGAATGGAAGGAGAGGCCCGAAGCTACAAACTAGAAGAATCAGTAAGTTCAAGCATGTATCTCTCGGGGAAGGAGCATACCGAGCAGGACGCCGTCTTGACAGTGAGTGTGCCGGCGGCTCCTTCCGGGATCGACGATGCTGTCATCCCTCGTAACAGCCGAAAGTAGAAGGCGCGGCTGGCACAATGGCCGTCATCCTGTCACCATAGAGAATTGCCAGACAAATATTATGAAAATATGAGAATTGTATTTTCTCCGCCGCCTCCCATTATGCTATTGGTATGTAGTATCTAAGCAAGGTGTGGTCCTGTATATGCCCCCTTTTTGCTCACGAACGCTTCGTGAGACATGCTAGGGGTGGTTCCTTCCCGCTTGGCTTCATTTTTGTGCAAGGTTTGCCTTTTTGGAAGAAAAGATTCTTGGCTGGTGAATTTTTAGTTGGGTTTCTGATCACTGATCACTCCTTCCTCCCACATAAAGCATGTTGCCTCCTTTTCCCCCTGGGTGTTCCTAAATAGAAAGAGCCCATACACGAAAATTCCAAACGCCCAACCATGGTGCAGCAACGACCCAGAGGTGTGTGTGTTGTGTAAAGATGTAAAAGGAAATAAAGGAGAGAGAAAGCACGGAAAGCAAGCGAGGAAACACGGACAATTAGGAAAGAGACAAAAAAGGAAAAGCCAGAAGCGGAAATGGCGAACAAATCAAAATAGTAGGACAAATAAACCAAAGAAAAAGCATGTGACAAACAACTGTTAAAACAGGTACAGAGAAGGAAGGAGATAAAAGACAAGGAAAGAGTAGTAAAGTACATGGAAAGAGGGGTCGAGTGTATCTCGGTCGCTACTGCCACGTCTCTTACTCCTCTCCAGGCACGCCCGAGAACAGGGCGACGCGCATCCGGTGGCTCTGTTAGGTCAATGTTAGCAGAAGGTCAAGGCACGTGAGAACAGATGCATGCACTGATGGTAAGGAAGGAGGCAAGAACGTACGTAGGGCAGCTTCGGGATGACTACGCCGAGGACGGCAAAGAAGTTGATCGTGAAGTAGGTCAAGTCGTAATGGGTGTAGTGCGTGCTGAGTAGGAAGAGGACAATCGGCACACTGAGAAGGAACTTCTTGGCAGGGGTGTACTGGGCACCGTCGTCGATCTGCTCCCACATATTGAGGTTGTCGTAGGCACCGGCGTTGAAGTCGAACGGCACGCCGCGCACCCAGTGGAACATGATGTAGGAGCCGAACATGTAGCTGATGTTGGTCAAGGTCCACGATGTCTCTTGTGATACGCCCGGCACTATGTCGTAAATGATCTTGAGAAGGCAAATGAGGACAATATGCACCATCCAAGCGCCTGGTTGTGTTAGTATGCCGGCTGGGTCAAAAGTTATCAAGATTCGCTCGAGGTCGACTCACCCTTAGCGTTCACCCAGTTGGCGTTGCCATTCGGCAGGGCCGACTGGTCGCTCAGCTGCTCAAGCGGCTCGAGTGGCTCGTGGTACACCTGGAGAATGCTACTAGATCTCCTCCTCCGGTTGGTCTTTGTGTCGGCCATGGCTGCGGATCGAGATGCGGAGGCGTTGCCGGGCGCCGCTAGATTGCTCCCGCGACACGAGGGACGGCTGCCCGCGTCGTACGAGACGGTTCGGGGGAGGAAGATTGGAGAAGACAGCTTGGCGGTATTGGGGGGAAGGAAAAAACCCGGTCAAAGGCTTATCTTTCCCTCGCGTTCCGGAGTGTCGCGGATTCCGGGGCGACGACGGTTCGGGGATGGAGAGACTAAATTGGCCGCTGCAGGATGGGGGAAGAGTCCACGTCAGCAGTGATTCGCAAGAAAGAGAGAGGGTGTGAGATCGAGCAATGAGATCGAACAATGCTTCCGGAGCTGTCGGAGCTACGCAAGATGCCAAAAAGGCGCAAGAGCGATTGGGATGGACGTGATTGGGTGTCACAAGCCAAAGCACGAGCACCAACAATGGCAGCCAGCAACGACGACAATGCCCAACTCAGGGGGGTGATGCAAATGTGATGCAGTGATGCAAAACAACAAGACAGACGCACCTTAAATGTCGACCAAGTGAAGTCTATCGTCGATGGAGAAAGGGGTCGAAAGTCGATGGCAATGGCAAGACAGCGAAAAAAGGGTGAGGAAATTTGCCCACACCAATGCTGCAGCCTAGAGAAGAAGCGTTGGAAACCGTGGACTCGGGTCGTGGTAAAGCGCGGTGCAAACACGGGCCGGCGACGGCACAGGATCGATCGAGGAATGGAAGTCGAGCAATGACAAGCAACCGAAGATATCGCGGTCGGTAGATGGACGTGTCTGCCGGAGACAATGAGAAAGAACAGGGTCGGCGATGGGATCGGCCTGGCGGAGATGGTTTTGTGATGTAAGAGTATCCTGTCCAAGGAAACAAACCAAGGACGAAGAAGCAAAAGAAGACGTGTGCACTACCACCCTAGCTCTGGCGTGGGCGGCGAACACGGGCAGAAAGCACGGGGCGAGCGGCTGACGCAGGATGGTAGGGGATTCTTAGGGGATTCTGGTAACGATGGGCCGCACGAAAGTGGACAAGGCGCGTTTTCCCAGTGCTATTAATGGGTGGCCGCGAACTGGGTCACTGGGAACAGTGGAGGTGAGGACCAGGAGGACGGAGCCGTTCGTTTCGGCGGGTGGAGGACCGGTGGTGACAACTGAGAAATGGGCTGTTTTGTTGTTGCTTGCTTCGTGAATCGAATTTGCAAGTTTCGGATGAATCTTTAGGATCTCGCTGTCAACCCCCTTTCAGTGGAAATTGGGGTCCGAATAGGAGGATCTGGAACTGTTGGGAATCCTGCTCACGTGATGTCACTGTGCGCCACCTGACCCACTGCCGCGCAGAACGCTTGAAGCAAACGGACCACAAAAAGCGCCCGACAAGGAAGAAAGAAAACAGCGAAATGAACCAGAAGTTAGAACGAACCAGGGCGAAAACACGCGCAGCAAAAAAAGGGACCAAAAGCCAGAAAAGAGCCAGAAAAACCACACTACACAACCCAGAAATTTAGTTCATACGAGGTATCCCTGATTTCGCACAGGTTAGTCAGTTCGAAGCCATCCAAAGCCCCCCCAAAATAACATTAAGACCCCCTGATTATTAAATTGCTTTTTCCTGACAGTGGCACGCAGTATCAAATCTGCAACAAAAGTCGCCGACGACGCAGACTGGCAAGGCGAAGGTCGAAAGTCGGCTGGCCCGGAGCTTGAGATTGTCAAAAACCGGGGTGCTCAAGGCGGGTTGCTTGAGCGCGTCGTGAGCCGTGGGTGACCGGCCAGAGCTCCGCAAATTTCGACGTGTTGACTTTGGAGCCAAAAATAAGAGCAAAACTAAGTGATACCACACCCGGCAACATTCAATCCAGATCACCGAAGGCCGAGCTTCCGGTGACTAGGACGGCAAACGCAGTATTGCGTTTTCACCCCCTTGTCAGAGGGTTGCTTGACCCTTCAAAACAAGCAAACGCCGGGCTAGTGAGCGAGGACTAGTAGCTCAAGCTACGTCGACACGGCTTGGGGAACGGCGGCGAGATGGCAGCTCAACAGGAGCCGGCATTGACAGCCTCCTCCGGGCGCAGCAGGATGGAGAGGTACTTCCCGGCAGTCACCAAAGACGCTGTGTTTTGCATCGGCTGTGCGTCCGTCGGCCACATCTTTGAGGCCTGTCCTTTGCGGACCTGCAAACTCTGCGGTGGCAGCTCCGACGAGCACTTGCTCTTTGGCTGCCCAACCGTCGACTTGAGCGAATTGTCAAAGCCAACTGCTATCGTTGCTGAAGACGGGACGCCAAAGTTGACAGGGACAGAAACGGCACCGAAGTGCCCAATCTGCCAGGAGGACGTCACTCACTTTGTGGCTTGTCCGCTGCTGTGGCGGACGTTTGTGCGGAACCCGACCAACAAACGCAGCGCCGCCGAGATCTCGACAGCTTGCTATTTCTGCGGTCAAGACGACCATTTTGGCGGTGATTGCAAGGACAACACCGGGGAGCACCTCTCGGGCCGGCGGTACGAGCGCCAAGACGATGTCTGGAATCGCAAGTACGTTCTTCAGTTCTCAGACCTCACAAAGACCACGCCCTTTACCGGGGTCGTCACCACTGAGAAAAGAGCCGTACCATCTGTGACAGTGCTCGTAGTGCGGGAATCCAAGAGGCAAAAGAAGGCAAACACGAACGGAAGTGATGCCAGCAAGACCGAGCAAAAGAAGGGCAGCCAGCAAACAGGCCATACCGGCGGCAACGCCAAGGCGAATCCTAGCTCTAACGCAGCTGCCAACGTTGCTCAGGAGCAAGGCAAAGGAAAGAGAAGGAAGAAGGGCAAAGGGAAGGCCGACGGCGAGCAACCACAACCTCCAGCACAGGCAAAGGAAGCCGGAGACCAGAACCCAACCCCCTTGCGAGTCGACACAAACCCTCCAAAGCAAGCCAAGGCCAAAGGAAAAGGGAAAGGGAAAGGAAAAGGGAAGCAGGCTGCCGAACAGCAAGGGCCGACCCCGACCCCGGCTACAGAACCAGCCACTGCCTCAACTGTCCCGACTTCCGTTCCGGCCCCGAATCCGACTGGCACATCTGCCGTTGCTCAAGCCCCTTCCGCAGAAGACACTCCCGCGCCAGCGCCTGGCAAGCCTGGCCGCAAGAAGCACGCCCGATCCGCCTCACAGGCCCAAGACCAGGCTAGCGCGCAGGGCCCGTCTGGGACTCAATTGCAGACTGACGACAATGCTGACGGCAATGCTCAAGGAGGTTCCAAAAGCGATGCTCCCGGTATGGGACGTGGGCCTCAGAAAAAGGGTCGAAAAAGAAAGGGTGGGAGGCCGAAGCGGAGAGATATGAAGACCGAGGAAGAGGCGGCACGCCATCGTGAGAAAAATCCTCGCTGGAAGCATCGTGCCCGCCAGGAAAGTGGTCAAGGTGAAGGACAAGGACGTCAAGGAGGACAAAGCAATGCTGTGGCCTCATAGGCACCACGGCGATGCTCCAGACATGTTCCTTTGAGCTCTTCTTTTTGCGTTCATTACATTATTGTCGTTGATTCTCCATCTTTAATTTTTCATTGCGTTTACAGCATACCACGGCGTTTGAATTATGGTCGGCCATAGATACCAGAATAGCATTTTGTGTCCTCTCGCCCCAGAGATGTCGAGACACCCGGTACGGAAAAGCATCTAATAGCAAATAAATCCTTTTCTTTTCTCTTCTTCCACCTCCTCGTCGTACGACTTTGTCCGTCTCTGTGGCTCTTTTCTCGGTGGCGAGAATATCTGCAGTGCTTTACTTGAATCACGTCGCGTCAAGAACGCGCCGGCGGCAAGAGCAGAGGCTGTGCTCTTGCCTGCGCACGCGTCCGTGGTCTGCGAGCCATCTCCTAGTATCGCCGTATGCAAAGCACCTTCCACGCGAAACTGAAGTTCGGTACTGCTCTTTCTTGATCAAGAAATGATATCGAACGATAGCACCTTCCCACAAGATGGCAGTCGTTATTTCCCGGTCGTCTTTCCGTTACTATGTGAGCAACAATAGCTCCTTCCAAAGTACACAAAAGGATAAGAAACCTGGTTGCCATGCGGGCCATCGCACCTGCCGTGATCGGTCAGTTGGTCCTTCCATTCTCCAACTGAGAAGGAGCTTGGGCCACTGCCCAGATACAATGCACTGTGGGATATTGTGCGGGAAGGAGCCATGCGAAGGCTTGGTCAAGAGAAGGGAAGGAGCAATGCATCGAGAAACCTCTTAGGACTTTTGCTCTCGGCTCCTGCCATCGAATCATTTGGTATGCAAAGTGAACCTGCCGTTTCCGGCTCCCGGTCTCCAGTGTAAGTGCATCGCACTTGCTCTACTTGCCGTTCTTTCCTTTCTGCTTGTTTTCTCAAACTAGCCCCTTTTTCTCGTTCCACCACTCTTTCTGCCCTTTTCTGCTCCTTCTCCTTTGTTCCAAGTACTGTCAAGCAAATCGAATGAGAACCATGTAAACAATGGGAAGGTGAAAATCGAAGAAGAAAACACTGCAAGAGCGACCGGTCACTTATCAGGAAAGAGCAAAAGACCAAGACGCATTCTGGCTTGCTCTTTCCTCGACAAGCCAGAAGGCCCTCCTTCGCTCTTGCCAGTCTTTTACCATCGTTATTTCCTTTTGCCAAAACTGAAAACGAGGCAGTCAATCAGCGTGGGCGTGACGTGGAAAGTGCCCCCTTCCTTTAGTTTCTCCCACATTCTCCAATTTCTCTCTTCTTTCATATTTTGCTTCTTGATCGTGGGGTCTTGCCGTCTTTACACCTCGTTCCTTTCTCTCTGCCTAAAGCTTAGTCTGCACAGTTTACGCTCCCCGCAATAAGCTACATTACGGCCCTTGCATCGTCTACTTCTTTGCGTCGGGCCCTGAAGCGGACCTGCAGTGGTCGCTGCGTTGGCCATCGATCAATGTACGAGGATAGTTTGCAATCGACAAGCTTAAAATATAAGTTTGCGGCCATGATCTGGGCCACCGAAGGGTCCAGGCCTGGCCGCGCCGTTGACGTATCCGATACTGCCAGCAGAGCGTCTGTTTCGTTTCAACCGGCATATGGGAACTCAGGTCGAGTTCGACGTCACGTTTTGACCCCACCGTCGTGTGCCCTTTGTGTGTCCGTTGCGACTTCCCCACGTTAGGCCTACGCACAGGGCAGCATCGCCAGAGTGGCACGCTCAGCACACTCGGCACACTTACACGAGCCCGTCACAGCGTGTCTCCTACGTGTCAATTTCCTGTCGGTTTGGCGTCTGGCACCGTTTAAGCCAATGGCGTGTTGTGCCCGCCCTCCTTGCACGCAACTTGCACCGCCCAGCCTGTAGCTGCAGGCGTGTCCGATCCACCCGACCAACCTCACCGTTTCTCGACAGCGAACCAATTCGTGTCTCCCCTGCCGTTTGCACACAGCCTGCAGCTCACTGGCTGGAAAAGCTGCAGGTTGTATGCAGAGTGCCCTGCAAGCTTCCATCCCACGCTACGAGCTCCCTCCATGTCCGACAGCCATCGAAAGAGTCAGACAGATGAGTTGAAGGAAACAAAACGGGAAGAAAAAGAGAGAAGAAAGAAGAAAGAACAAAGACCGGATGGTGGCAAGAGGGAAGAAAACGCCCGACGAGTCCACAAACTCGACGAAAGAGAGCTCTTGCGAACCAGTAAGAAGACATGAAACAAACACCGTTGAGACCCTTGCCTAATCCGCATCCTCAAGTGCCTCCCTCTCGTCCTACGAAGTGCCGGTCGGTGTGAACAACATCGAAAGCCAAGACCCTCGCAAGAAGCCAGGCAAGTGGCTCATGTGAAGCAGGAGGGCAGACAATATGAGCAGTAGGTGTGCTCATACTATCTCAAAGAAACAGAAACGTCCTCAATATATTTCTTGCCGTGGAAAATAAAAGAGCGTGGATGTGTTGACAACTTATTTGGTTGCAACAGACCCAAATGGGACCGAGAAGAAAGAGCCTCGTGCTCCCATCCGAGCTTTCTCTCATCGAACCCCACATAAGCCTGAGGCCCACGAGCATCCCGCCACCCTCTTTTTATGCTTGCTTTCTTGTCTGCACAACCCTGCCGGTTAGAAGAGGGACCTGCATGCAAGCTGCATCCAAATGAGTCACTCATCACCAGTCGTTTCTTGTCAATTGCCCCAGTCGGGCGACGACTCCTGCAGATGAAGGTCTTTTCCACCTCCTTTGGCTTGCTTTGGCTCGCTTTTCCTTTCCTGTCCCTTTTGTCCTTTTTCCATCGCCTGCAGATCCGGACGCGGATGAGGATCAAGGTTACCTCTTTCTTTGCAGCACTTGCTCCCACATCCTCACGACCGCGCGCCGCGCAGACAAACCGCGTGGGAGAACACCATCGCTCAAGTGACGGACACTGCAGAAGGGCAAAAAGTTCACGAGTGTGGAGACCTCAGGACTTGGAGGCATCTTTTTCTCAAAAAAAGAAGGTTGAAGAAAGAAGGGGGCTAGTGCCAGTCCTTTCTGCGAGTTCCCGTCGCGTCCTGCTCATCCACTTCGCTCCTCGATCGAGTCTATCATTTTTGCTTGCGATGAGGGTTGATTGTAAAGGGAAGAAGGTGAGTATATCTGGGAGTCTGCCCTCGAGCCAGTCTCCCCCTCCCTCCTGATATTCTCTCTTCTCTTTTCTTTCTTATTTTATTTTTATTCTTCTCTTCCTTTATTCTTCTTTCTCTTCCTCTTTCCCTTTTCTCTTTTCATGATCTAATAAAACAACATACATCACAATACCCTGCCACATCTAGACCTGTCTCTCCTGGCGAGAACAGAACAACTCATCGAGGAACAGCATCTTCCCAGAAAGACCCGTTATGAAAAGCGGCTGAATCTTGTCATATTATATCTTGTTACTACTATTCATACAAAATCCCCTCATCAAACATCTTTTAATTCCATTGTTTACTTGTGCATATTCATTCTCACCTCGTCATCCTATCTGTATATCTCCGTCCCCCAATTTACCAACTTCGGACTCAAGCATCAATACCTCATCCCGTCCTAAAAAGGAAATAAGTCATCATAAGGGGCCCAACACAACACCAGCACTGCTCCCTCTTTACCGCCGCAACTTTAATCTACATCGGCAACCGCCATGCTCGTTCAGCCATGGCTTCAGCACCGCGATCTTTCTATTGCCTCTGGCAGGAAGAGCGCATCCGTGAGACTCTCTTTGAGATGCTCCCCAAGAAAGACATCTGCTCTGTCCGTCTCGCCAACTCCGCTTGCTGCAACCTGGTTACCAAGCGTCTCTTCATGCGCACCCACCTAGCCTTCACTGCCAATACCTTCACCAAGGCCAGCCGCGTCCAGGCACTGTCTCGCATTGGTCACCATGTCGAACATCTTACTTTTTATCTTGAGCACTCGGAAGCCACCTTCTTGCCGCCTCTCATCCACCCGCTCACAGGCCGTGAGATTAGCTTTTTGTACACGCCTCACACATGCATGGCTTCGGTGTTGACTCGTCCCAAGTACACCAACACTGAGCTGGGCGATGTCCTGACCCAGCAGTACCCGCCACTGTTCCATGCTGCCACCAATGTGCCCTCCTTTCTCAATGCCATGAAGCACATGCCCAACATTCGCCATCTCACCATCAAGTGCCCTGGCCAGGACCCCAAGGAGCGCTATCGCCGCAACATTGTCGACTATGCGCTCATCAGCCTGCGCATCTCCATTGAGCGGGCACCCCTGCACAAGCTGTGCAAGCTGTCCCTCTCCGATGTGCACCCGGCCGCCTTCAACTATCTGCGGCATGTGCCTGGGTTCGGCAGCCATCCATCCGCTGCCCGCCGCTGGCGCCAGATCCGCAAGCTGTACATGTCCGTGGACGCTTGGGACTTTTACGGTCCCTCTCCCGGGCTGGACCACCTCAAAATTATGGATGACTTTATTCGCAACATGGCGCCGCACCTGGAAAAGTTTTCGTTTACATGGCTCGGCGACAAGGGCTGCAGCAGCGGCAGCGGTATCCGTAAGGGTCCCTGCCCCATTGCACTCTCGGGCGACTCGCTCTTCTCACCGCGGCCGGAGGGCCCCAAGAAATTGTTCAATGAAGTCACGGGTCCCATGTCGCCGCTGCCACCGGCACCGCGGCGGGAGCCCATGCACTTCCCGCAGCTGCGCTGCCTCACCATGCGCAATGCCACCATGAACACGCCGCAGCTGCGTGACCTGGTCGACCGGCACAACCAGAACGTGCGCGAGTTTGACTTTGAAAACGTCTCACTTGTCGACGGCGGCAGCTACGAAGAGGCCTTTTCGCAGCTGCTGGAGGAGAAGGGGAGCGGCGGCCACAAGCTCTGGTCACGCACGCGCAAGGGCGACAACAGAAAGCAGCTCAGCGACGCTGCGGCCAATAGCGAGGTTGGTGCACAGAGTGCCTACGACAACGGTGGCAGCCAATGCTCACCCACCGGCCACCAGAGCTTCCGCTTTGCAGCGACGTCCTACACGGGCTCCCTGTCGTCGGCATCCTCGACTGTCGTGTGTGGTCCCGGTGCCGTCGCATCTCCAGACGATGTTGAGCTGTCCTCACCGTCTGCGGCAGTTGCAGCCGTTTCCCGAGAGCTCCTTGACTTGGATGTGGAAGACCTCGAAGAATACTTGGGCTTTGGGTCTGAGCTTCCGTTCATGCTCAACTCACCTTCTGACGTGTCTGTGTCTGAAGAAGCTCGTCCCTTTATGCGCACTCCGCCGCCGCCTCCCATTGAAGAGGATGATGAAGAGTTTTCTCAGCCTTTGGGTGACGAAGAAGTCGTGGAAGATGGTGAAGTTATTGAGGATGATGGCGGCCTTGCATCTGATATTGCTGCCGCTCATGAAGCCAGCCTGACCTTCACCACACGCTTCAAGAAGCGGCGCATCCGCCGTTCACACAGACGGCACCACTCTGAGGGTGATAAGGACAGAGACAGCAGGGATACCGAAGAGCGTCGCTCCCGTTCCCACCGTCACCACGATGGTCACTCTCACTCTCACAGTCATGGCCACAGCCACCATCACCATCACTCAGACCAGAGTGACAACAAGAGCCAGTCGCGGAAGAGAGGAGAGGGCCGCCGGAGTGTGACGTCTCGCTCGCGCTCTCACGGTCGTCGCAAGGAGTCTTCCAGATCGTCGCCCAGTACACCCCCGCCTGTGCAGGCCCTGGCCCTGGCCGTGCGTGACCACCCCTTTTCCCACCGCACACCCCCACCGCAACCTCCCCAGCCACGCCCGGCCATTGTCGGACAGTGTGGCGTCGACGACGACGTGTTCCGTCCGCGTACCATCCCTGATTCGCCAGCCCTCTTGGCTGCTGCTGCCGAAGTCGCGCCCCTCAACATCTCGGCACCTATTCTGGTGCCTGACCCCATGCCCGTCGTCCTGCAGCCAACAGTGTACGACCCGTCCGCGACGGCCGCGGCGGCAGCAACTGCTATACCTGGCCTTTCCCGAACGGCGTCCAATGTGTCGTCGATTGGCCGACCCGGCTCAGCAGTCGAAGACGACGGCCTGTCTGCCATCCAGCGCCAGATCTTGCAAGAAGAAAAGGATGCCCAGCTGGCCCAGAACCAGAAGCGGCAGATGATGGCCGACGATGCCGATGCGCGCACGTCGGCGCTCAAAAAGGCCAAGGAGGCCGTGCTGGCCAAGCTGAGCCGGGAGTTCAACCGTCGGATTGGACGGGAGACGGCGCAGGTTTCCATTGCGGCGTCGGCGGCAACCATGGCCGCAGCAGCGGCGTCTGTATCCATGGATGTCGGCTACAACTACGGCCCAGCAAGACCGTCCGAGGACAACTATCGGTTTGACAGCCAGCACAACAGCAACGCGGCCACAGCCACGCTGTCACTTCTGGCCGGCCTCCGCCTGCGGGAGCGTCTCTTTGGTGAGCCGCTGTCCACGTCTTCGTCCTCGTCGCACATGGCCGTCCCTACCGTGGCGATGGACCACTACCAGCACCGCAGCATGGAGAGCAACTCAGCCGTGGTGCCGTTGATCTTCAGTCGGGCGTGAGCACCTGTGTGCCCTTTCTTTTATATGATTTTTATGTATGAGTTATGTTTTTATGAAGGAGTTTCTGGGTTACAGGCAGTGGTGGTTGGGTGGGAGGTTTCCGGTATGGTGTTAACTTCACGGCCTTTCTTTCAACGATTCATGTTTACAGTTTTTTATCATGCCTCATGTATTCATGGCTTTCATGTCTTCATTCTTTATGAGTTTCTTTTCCTTTCTTCTTCTTTACTTTTTTTTTTTTTTTGATAACCTGTACTTTCTTTTTCACTCTTCTTTCTTTTTTTCATTTTCTTTTTTCTTCTATTTCTGCTTGAATTCCAAGTTTTTATTTACTTATTTACTCCTGTACATGGAATCCCATCGGCTGGGCCTACCCGCCAGAGATCTTCCCACAACGGCTTCGAGGCAAGGCTGTTGCGGTGGCCACATCGGCCAAC
>JANSLP010000443.1:0-22610 GCA_029298735.1 Ophiostoma sp. CBS 140.51
AATCGCAAAGTTGGCACCCTCAGCACCAGCACAACGGCCACCGCCAGTCGTATAGTCCTCGGTTTTTGCAGTCTTTTGCAGTCTTTTCGGTGATTTTTATTTATTTTTCTATTATCCCCTTCGGGCTTAATTTATATTAATATCCGTACGCTAGTCGGTCGACGCGTTTATAACGTATATTTCTTCTTCTTTTCCTTCTTCTTCCCCTTCTCTTTTTCTTTTCTTCTTCTTCTTTTTCTTCTCCTTTTCTCGTCTTTCTCTTTATTCTCTTCTTCTCCTTCTCCTTCTTCTACTTTTCTCGTCTTCCCCTTCTTTTTCTTTAAGCTTCTTCCTCTTTTCCCTCCCTTTCTTTATCCGTCTTTTTACTCTATCTTGTCTTATTTCTTTATCGTATCCTCGTAGCGAGAAAGTCGTCTTCTCCGTCCAGGTCCATCGTGTCTTACCCGCTCTCGACGCATCGATCCTCGACATAAACGACACAGCGCCGATCGCGCCCGCGGAACGGTGGTAAAATAAGCGAGACGACGAGGTCGTACAAGACGACCGAGTAGTACTCTCGCTTCTGTATAGTACGCGAGCGTGGTTAAATATTAATTAAGGTTTATAAGCGAGTACGTAGGAGAGCCGGATCAGATTTTTGATCAGGATCCGTGGGCGAGCCTAGTTAAATTTTTGATCAGGATTAAAGGGCGAGCCTGGTCGGATTTTTAATCAGGATCTACAAGCGAGCTGGATCGGATATTTAATTAAGATTAAAGGGAGCACGTAAGAGAGCCGGATCGGATTCTTAATCAGGATCCGTGGGCGAGCTGGATCGGATATTTAATAGGATCAGAGGGAGCACGTGAGTGAGCCGGATCGGATTTTTGATTAGGATCCGTGGTAGTACGTGCGTGATCCTGATCGGATGTTTGATCGAGATAAACCCCGTAAACTCGTAAAACGAACACTAAGGCCCCAGTAACATAAGATAAAGAATAAAGATACAGAAGAAGAGGAAGAAGAAAAAGAAGAAGAAGTGAGGAGAGGAGAATAGCGTCTCCCTCTCTCTCTCTCGTTAGCTTTAGGGGTAAGCGGGCCCACCTTCGTTGCCACCCTTATCTAGCCCTGCCTTCCAGCTAGCTTGTCCTGCCACACCTGTCTGTCGGCTGGCTTACCTGGCTTAGACCTTGGCTAAGCTACCTCCTGGGTTTTAACCCGTCATAAAGGCTGACTTAAGGGCCCGGCAAGCCGCAATTTTCTTTGAAGGGACCGGCAACCGGGCGTACATTGCAGTGCGGGTTACCGTTCATTTCAGACTGGCGCTGGTCGCAGCACGGTGTAGCGCCATCGCAGGTGGCCAACACGGTCCAAGTCAGAGCATAGGAACCAGGAGTGTGGTATGCGCACTGGACGACCTGGGTTAAGCCGCTGCTGGCCTGGCCGGCGCAGTCCCAGGCACCGAAGACGTTGCAAGGGTCACCTGGGTTGGCAGCCAGGGCGAGAACGGGAAGAAGCGAAACGAGGGCACCAAAGGCCTTCATAATTGCTGGTGTGTAGAGAGTGTGATACGTCAAAGATTGGCTTGTATGAGAGGTGTCACAGAGATGTGTTTGAAGTTTATTGCTGATGTTGCTGTTGCTGTTGCTGTTGCTGGTGCTGTTGCTGGCGTTGAAGATGAATGTGAGAGAACAGCTGGGCATGAGAAGAGGACCCTGTCTCCCTTTTGTAGACAATTTTGGGTCTCAGGAATTTCGCCAGTTCTACGTCCGTCTAGTGAAGAATTCTAGCGATGTTATGGGTTGGGCAAAACCATTACCAACTTCCAACAACATTTGTGCGGCGCTACTAAATTAACCTTCGCCGTAATACGACCAACTTAAGGCGCTAGGCCTTTTCCTCAATCGAATTTCACCTCAGCAACTGGTCAAATAATCAAATCAAAACGAGGGTTTGCGCAGACGGGGTCGAGACCAACAATTTGTTGGCTAGTGAGTTGCAGACTGTGGAGTGAATTGTTTGGGAGAACAACAATAACCAAGACAGGAACCATTTTAAAAGAAATTTGTGTCTCTATATGCATATATCATTTAAGTTAGGTTTCGTTTGTGTTATGCTGAGCTCCCTGCGCCATTATATGGTGATAGCTCTAGGTAGGGCTCATTACATAGCTATATTTTTCTTTTCATTTTACAAGCAGCCCCCTGCGTTTTTTGATTTGCAGCATATGCACGGTCGTTGTGTTTGCGCTTTTAGTCTTTATGTTCTACCTGGTCTTTAATGACATCGCATTTGACTACGCCGCTGCCCCTGAGCGGCCGAGCTTCTTGGCCGATGAGTTTAATATAACACGATGGCCGAAACATCGGCAGAGCGGACGTTGGTGGCGATGTCATATTCATGCTTCTTTAAAGCAACGAAACGAATATCAGCCACTTTCATCTCATGCTATCACAGACGTGACCACAATTATAGTGCCTTAAGATTCCTTTTTTTTATGGTAAAGACCACATTAATGGAGCTAAAGAAAAGTCTCACGAACTCGAGCAGGAAGCAAGGCAAGAATGATAAACTTTAAGGTTAAAACAAAACGAAGTGCGCTGTCTTTGTAGGCGGCAGGGCCGTATTGTTGTATGAGTCTCATAGAACAAAAAAGGTACGGAGGCCGGGTGTGCAAACCGTGCCAGAAGACATTCAGCTGTTGAGAGATTGCTGCTCGTGACTCTGTGCCTCTCTTCAGTAATGGGGGGTAAATGAAGGACACAATGAAGAGGCCACATTTCAAAAATGGCTTAATTTTGCGGTCAGAAGGAGTACTTTGTGAGTCACCTTTTATCTCTTATAAGAGGTGAAGAAGGAGGCGAAGAAATAAAAGAGGTCAAGCAAGGGGCAGAGCTAAGGCACACGTTGGTTGACCTCACCGGGCAGAAAAAGACAAATGTAGCAGACTATTCACCACTCCCTCGTACAACCTCTAAAACGTAAAATAACAGCCTAATATACAACCCGAAAAACCTTATTAAAAAAATCCCTTTTCGGAGGTGCACTTGTGTCGTCCCTGCTTTAACCTGCTTAGTGGGTGTGCTCCCTTGTGCCCCTTGTGCTCCTTGTGCTCCCTGTGCTCCCTGTGCTCCCTGTGCCCCTTGTGCCCCTTGCGCCCCCTGCGCCATTATGGGCCGGGCACAATTACAGAGTTTTATTTTACACAACTCTCCGAGAGTTGTGAATCTGTTTATCCCCTCTGCACTACCTCTCGTTGTCACGATTACGGCTCCCACGAGGCCTGAAACCAGGACCCAAGGCGGTCAAGACCGGCAGAATACGGGGACAGCACACTGAGCGACAGTCACGAGCTGCTACAGCGCATGTCAGAGTTCGAGTTGTCGGTGACTGCGCGCGTCAAGGCGGTGCGCCGCGCCCCTTCTGTCATTCCAACTCATGGGCCTTGAATACCGGCACGCGCCCGACCCAGGCCGAGCCAGCACCGGCTAGGCCTTGCTTAATACGCACCATGAGTCACGGCGTGCGACATCGTTGACGAGAGCGACGACAACTTTAACGTGCGTTTCGGGATTGTCTACACTATAGGCTCGCAGCAGCCCATAGACCAGCACCGATGTTACGATTTAGCGTAACCTGGACGCTAGTCCCTCGTCTAGTTTTATTTCATAACCTATGTGAGTAAGCGCCGATGTTGCTGCTAGAGCAAGCTCTTTGTCCTTCTGAATGAATGTTCAACTTGACATCATCGCTTCTGCTTAGAGATTACGGAAGTGGCAGAACTTGCATTAAAATCCGTCGTATACAAGCAGGTCAGAGTCGTACAGAGACCCATCCGGGCGTAAGGGTGCCTCCGCAGGGTCCCGTAAAGGTTGATGATATTGCGCCGCAGATCTGCCGGGAGGTTATGCTTCACCTGGAGGTGCTTACCGATGTAAACAAGATTAGTGATCAGGGTGAAGCGGCAACCCTCGTGAACGCAGAGAACACCCGTATAGGCGTCAACGCGCAGCTGGGAGCGGGCCAAGTGGCCCTCAGGGTCGGCCATCGTTACTGTAAAACCAGTTACTAGAGGACAAAGCCGCTGTTATGTTCATGCCAGCCATCGACGAGATAATACAAGAAACGCAGCGCACATTTCGCTTGTAACGCGTTCGCGTCGCGACATAGTATTCATTAAACAGAGAAAGGTCAGACCAGCAGACAAAAAGTCGAGGTTGCATTGACAGGGATGGCACAGGCCAAGAAATGTGGCATTGGGATCCCAATGCCAAAAAGCATCGCAATACCAAGGGGTGTTTGTACTTAGTAGTAGTGCATCGATCGAGACCCAAACAAGCGACCTCTGTTGGTGGATCTTGTAAATTTCTGGGAGGCTGAAGGCAAGAAGTTACATTAGAAGCTATCTGTGTCTATCTGTGTCTTATAGCTAGATTCGATGGACGGCTAATATCATCATAAGGGAAAGATATAGGCTGGGGCATTCCTTCATTATCCCCTCCAAAAATTGAATCATACACGTGAACATGCAGTGGCCCGCAGACGAAATTCACGATCCGTTCAAGCACATCTTCCACACAAGCACGTTCATGAAAAAAATGACCTTGACCCAGATACGTGAAGATGTTTCGTGAGTATTGAGTCACTTCAAGCGCACGCCACACACCCTCCACCTGTGAAACAGGCACAAGCGTGTCGTTTTCGCCGTGTAGAATCAACAGCCACGGGGGGAGACGTCGCTCAAGCACGGCAACTGCCAACTCCCTCAGCGGCGATGGTGCTGAGTGCTCAGCGTCGTTCTCGTTCCTCCAGGGTGCGTGCCCAGACAGGCTCCCATACCGGTAGCCCGCACTCGATGTGAGCGCGAGCGTGTCCCAGTCCGAGACGGCGGCGCCACACAGAGCACCTCGGAACTGCCAGCCCAACCCGTGTGCGCCGTTGCGCAAAGCCATCATATAGGCCAAGTAGCCGCCGTGCGACCAGCCGACGACAAAGAGACTGATTGGGTCGGCTAGCCCCTGCTTCACGGCCGCGTCCGTGAGCGCCACAATGTCGGACACGTCGTGGCGCCCAAGCCCACCGGCTTTAGCACTTCCCAAAGAGGCAAAGCGCGATCCGCGGCCCGACCCGCCGCGGTAGTTTGGCTGGAGGACGGCCACCCCAGCACGCAGCAGGAGGGGCGCCAAGATCTCGGCCAAGTCGGGCTCGTGCTCGACGCGGTCGAAGCTGTTGGTCGCGCGACTGTACGGGCCGTCGTGAAGAAAAACCACCGTGGGATAAGGCGGCGCCGTCTCTGGAGCCAAGTCGCCCACCTCTATAAAAGGATAGTCCTCGTCATCAAACCGGCCAGGCCATATTCTGCGCCCCGTCGTTGGAGCAAGAAACAAGGCATCAATTGTCTCCGCGCCATCAGCACCATCGAGGCTCGCACACTCGATAACACTGGCCGTACCGAAGGTCTGTCTAGCGAATGCGCCACCATGGTCGGAGAGCTGCACAAGGTCGCCCGAAGGCCCCACAACGGAGAACACTTCGCTCGGATGGTTGACATCGCCCTGAATAATGACTAGGATGGTCTCGTTGACTGTGCTAGTCGCTGCGAAGTCGACAATCCCCTTGTCTGTGGTGTAGATTGTGCGGTTGGCGCGCAGCAAGACGAGCTTCTCCTGAGTCCCTTCTTGCAGGTGGACAAGGATATCGTCGTTGTCATCATTTCTGTATCCGTTTAGTCTCGGACGACGCACTACTCTGAAGCCGCGCACGCAGTTCGTTTCGCCCCCAGCCACCTTTATACAAGTGCTCTCGCTGTTATGATCATGACCAGGGGACGTGAATCCCATAGCGGCCGCATGGGCCGCTGGATTGATACGGACCGTCTTTCCGTCCGGTCCATACACCTTGTCCGCAGCTGGATCGGAGAGACTGGATGTATCCCGAACGTCAAGGCGGTAGAGTACTCTCCCGGATGAGGCGTCACCAGGCACGTTCCACGACTGAAAGTAGACATGTGGTCCAACCCACGCCATGCCACCGGTGACCTCTAGTGGAATGTGAAAGATGCGTTTGGCACGGTCCCCGTGGAAGCCTGGCTCGACAGAAAACGTCGAGCCGTACTGATGTGCACTTTCTGGGTCCACGGACACGCGGGTGACAGCGACCGTCTGCGACCCGTCGCCTGACCAGGCTACATCAGCCACGTAGCCCGTTCGAACCCACCCTGATGACATTGAAGGTACCGAGGCAAGAGTTGCATAGCGTATGTTATTCATTACCCCCACCGGTCTGTTTTGAGTGTTGTTTCCAAGGGAGGAGGCGCCACCACCAACATGGTTGTCTTGCCTTGGTCCATCCACAAAAGCGAGCACAGTTCGATTTTCTGTTGAAGACACGTCGTACTTGACAACGTCGGCGTAGTAGCTCGCGGCAGGCACTTTTTGTGGCAGTTGTCTTGCTGCTCTGTACTCGCTGACGTCGCCTTGTATGATATTATGGACCTCGTCCATCGGGAGGCCGTCCAAGTCCTCTAGTGTGTCGACGGTGTCCACGCTGTCAATGTTCTCGACAATGTTGATGTCCAGGTAGTAAAGACAATAGTTTTTGTCCCGCGTGCGGCGGTTGGACAGGAAAAAGAGGTACCGGCCATTCGGCGACCAACGGGGCGAGTGGTCGTGGAAATCGGTGCCGTCGGTGATGCGGTGCGCCGACTTTGGCTTGCCCACGTCGGCAATCCAGATACTTGAGGTGATTTGTTCGCCCGCCTTGTGGTTGTTCCATTTGGTGCGCGTGTGGTAGGCAACCTTGTTACCAACCGAATTGACGGAGAGACCGGCCGGGATCTCAAGGTCGAGGATATCGTCGATCAACGTCATGGTATTATTAGTTGCTGGAGGATGAAAGACTGTGGACCAAAGGAAATGGTTGTCTTTGATGTGGTGATTGTGAGGCTCCAGAATGGAGTGGGAAAAGAAAAAAAAGGGGAACCGGGCTGCCGCGCGTTTTTCCGGCTCATATAGCTTTGTATTCTATATTGTTTTAAAATTGAGGCAGAACAAACAACGACCGGGAAAGTGAGCTGGCAGTTGGTATGCATCTGGTTTTTGCCTGAGCACGTTTAATTTCACCACGCCACCAGTGCCGCAGGCATGACTGTGGGGCCCGGCGACATGATACTAGCAAAAGCACCTTCAAGAGCATAGCACATCTAATGTCGTGCTGTATGTAGGCTGCGCCTTAACCAACGGTTTCGCGGCTGTGGTAGTTGGCAGCATTGATTTTTCTAATATGGTCGAAAAATGAATCTTGAGGCCGCCCCAACAGTACCCAACAAGGCCCGACTTTTTACCCGGCTGCTAGAGGTACTGGAAAAGCAACAACTACTCCTTTTTTATTTCCTGTCTTTTTCCAGCCGATATTTGTGTCAATCAAGGTGAGTTAAAGTGCAGTGTCCAGTATCCGACTCATCTTGTTGGGTCGTTGGGAAACACCATGAGGCCGAGTAGGGGCGTGCATTACGGGCTTCGCCTTCGCCTTAGAATAGTTTTATGAGATGACATACTCTCTGACTCCTCCAGTTTTATACATTGTCTAGATATGAAAACAACACAACAAAATATATTAACATCGTATCATGTAGAAAGAGGCGTAAGTCCTGTTGTGAACAAGATCAGTTGGATGAGAGGCAGTTTTCAGGCAACATCTCCCAAGTCTACATGACCTTATCGTCCTTAAAGATGGCAAAAAAATATAAGAGAAGCTACTTCATGTGTATAAAGCCCATGTAAACTCTTTCGCATTGACTGTGGGAAGAAAAGCACTGATCATTGTCATACTATCGGCGAGACACAGAACAGAGCCTGCAGAAAAACAAATTACCTTCTTCTCTTTCTTTTTCATCAGATCTAAAGTCGTATCAACTTCGAAGTCATGCGGGTCATTGCATCGTTGGCTAGCCTCTTGTTGATGGTAGCCTGCCACGGGACGACGACTATTGCCTCTCACGTGTACGAACGAAACCGCGAATTCAACAACCTCACGAGAGCCGCCGAGAGCTCGGTCTTCAACCACTCCTCGCAAGCCACTTTCGGCCAGTTAATCGGCCTCGTCCGTGATGGAAGTCCCAAAGGGGCGCTTTTTTGCCGGGACGGCGTGTGCGAAGATGTATGTATGAACCGCGTAGACCATTGTCCTGCCTGATATAATGTGCGAATACTAACATCACTGATCTATACAGGGTTCATGTATGCATCTTCCTTCCTTCTTTGCTTAAATCGACTTCTTCCTAACCAGTCTTATTTCTCTCTTTCGTCTAGGTTGCGGCAAAAACGGCAAGTGTGGTTTCGAGGCCGAGAACTGTGGCCCGGGCAACTGCACCAGCAACTGCGACGCCAAGGCCATGTGTGGCCGCATGAGCAAGGATGGCAAGCGACCCTGTGGCATGAATCTCTGTTGTTCGTGGTCGGGATGGTGCGGACACGAGGTAAGTAGCCAGATGATCGCACTACGTGGCATTCCGTGGCATGATAAAGAGAGGCTGACGTCGTCTGCAGAGCGTGCATTGCCAGCACGCCGACGGATTTGGTCCTGGAAAAGGTGACTGCCAAAAGGGCATGGGCTACTGTGGCGATCCTGGTATGCTGCGTTCCTTACCTCCCTACCTGTATATTCTCATGTCAATACCTCGATATGTTTGCTGATGAGAAAAACAGCCCCCATGATGCCCAAGATCCACGGCGGCAGCTCGTCCTCGGGCCGCAAGATTGGCTACTGGCAGAGCTCCAACATCCACAAACGGCAGTTCAAGAACGGCAAGTTCAAGTGCCCACCCATTCGGCCAGGCGACATTCCGCTGCAAGGCAACAACATTCCCCTTGGCGGAAGCTGGACACACCTGTACTATGCATTTGGTGCGATCAACCCCCGGACGTTCAAGGTCGTGGACGACCCCTCAAAGCAGTCTTTGTACAGCGAGTTTACAAACTTGAAATATCGACCCAACGGGCCTCAGGTGCGTTAAAATCTGCCCCTCTCTGTTTGCTTCTTGTGCACTTGTTTCCACGTATAAATGTGTACACTGGTTGACGATGTCTTCCGACAGACATGGTTTGCCATTGGCGGCTTCGACTTTAGCGATCCGGGTGTTGATCCCGATGCCGAGACCGACACCGATCCGGATGTCTCAACACACAGTGCCTGGTAAGCCGTCTCTGGGGCAATGGGCAAGAAATTAAATGAGAAACACGTGTCTAATCATTTTTCTCTTTGTTAGGAGCGACATGGCATCCACTGCCGACAACCGTAAGATGTTTATTAATTCACTGGTGGCCTTCATGGACAAGCATGGGTTCCAGGGCGTGGACCTCGACTGGGAGTATCCCGTGTCTGAAGACCGGGGCGGTCGTGACGAAGACATGGCAAATTTTGTGTCTCTTGTCAAGGAGATGCGACAAGTATTTGGCACAAAATACGGCATCAGCGTGGCATTGGCACCAGATATCTGGTACTTGCGATGTGAGTTTTTTTTTTTCACGGCCGCGACACATAAACTCGCATCTACTAACATGAAATAGACTATGATGCCATCGCTATGCAGCCTTATGTCGACTGGTTTGGCTTCATGGCTTACGATCTTCACGGTGTCTGGGCCTCGGACAGCAAGCAACAGAAGGTCCGCGGCCAGACCGATGCCGACGAGATCTACAATGACATCGTCCCGCTCTCTTTTGAGGGCCTCGACTTTTCCAAGATCAACTTTGGCATGGCCCTCTACGGCCGAGGGTTCAAGCTTGCCGGTAAGTGTCTATACTCCAATCGGCACGAATAAGTACACGAGGCTTACAAAACAGATCCTGCGTGCCACGCCATGGACGGCAGCTGCGCTTGGACAGACGGCAGCGAGCCAGGCGACTGCACCAGTTTCTCTGGTGTCCTTTCGTACGACGAGATCATGGCCAAAGTCGCCAATGCCAAGCGACGGAGTAAGCCTGGGCCGGTCCTAGACTCCAAGGCCATGATGAAATATTTTACCTGGGGCGATAACCAGGAGAACTGGATTGGCTACGACGATGCCGACACCTGGCAGATGAAGAAGACCAATTTGGCCGACAAGTACGGCTTCGGTAAGAATGAAGCCAGAAAAAAAAAGAAAGGAAACGAGTCAATGATCAGTGCTAACATTTAATTTCTCGTGAACAGGAGGCACAATGTTTTGGTCTGTGGACTTTTGTAAGTATCTAAGAGACCATGATGCAAAATGCGAATATCCCGTCAAATCCCGTCAACCACTACTGCTAACACTCGACTACAGTGGGCCAAGGTGCCAACACGTCCGACGTCTACCTCGACCCGGCGCTGGTCTGCAACGACGGCTCGCCGAGCACGCGGATTGCCTCGTGTCAAGCACCCTGCCGGTTCGTTATGCCCCAGTGTGCCATCCCGACTACTACCATCACGGCCACCTACACCGTCTCCGTAGAAGTGTACGATGGTCTGTCCAAGACCGAGACATCGACCTTCACCACTGCCGTCACGGTGACGACCGATACGGTCTCTTTTGACCCCGTCTATGTGGGCGGTGGGCGCAGCGGCGGTGATATGTTTACGCCTGTGCCCGTTGTTCCTATGCCCTCGGTGGTCGTACCAATTACCCACAATGGCCAGCCGACGTCGCGAACCGTGGTGCTGCCCAATTGGCCGACCACGGGAGAATGGCCACGGCCTAGTCCAACGGGCGGCCAAGATCCGTGGCAGCCGCCGGCGAATCCGAGCAGCACCACGTCGAGCCGCTCCAGCAGCAGCGACGACGACGACGACGACCAGACCAGCACAGCTCCCTGGACACCTGAGGTGTCTTTCCCGCCGCGACCCGCATCTACCCCGTTCACGAACACCCGGACGTACCCGACGCGGTCGTTTTCTACATCGACGACGACGACGACGACGACTGCAGCGGCTGCGGTCCTACTCTGGCCATCCTCGTCGGCCCAGTTCACGGACCAGGACGACAACAACGACGATGAGATTTCATGTGATGCCTGGTTCTTTATGGTCAGTTGGCTCGTCCCTATAGCGATATCGGCAAATTTTCTCCCAGCGAAGCACTGCAATTCTAACGGAACTCATCACTGGCTTTAGATCTGCATCAGAATAGGCGGGTTTAGACTCAGGGGCATCCGGTTCAAGATCCCTCTGCCAGCCGGCCTCTACATGTACGTTTCCGCCCTTGATGTATCTCAAAATCCGAAGAATGTCTCCCTAACCATGGAAAAAAACGCAGCTGGCCGCCGCCGCCTGGTACAATCGACCCGCCGCCCGGGATCCAATTCTCCATCAAACCCGAGCCACACATTACCATCACGTAGGTTGTGCTTCCCATTTGGCAACCGCAAACACATCTAGATCCATGACGATCATGCCTAACAAATCTCCAGACGTGGCAATGATGGCAAATGGACAACGCCGCGACAAGACCAGGACAAGACGTCGTGCCAGCACAGCACGACTGTCCACGACACGTTCGTATCTGTTACGGAGGTGGTGCACGGAAGCAGCACACAGACGTCGACGGTGTATTCGACCGAAGTGCCTCGCACCGGGTGTACCGATGGAATTGAAGCCACGGCCACGACAACAATAGCATCCGCGACCTGTCCTCCCGCAGCAGAGCCGACGGATGAGATCGGCCTTGAAATCATCAACATTGGTGTGATTCCATCGTCGGACATGGACGTGGACCCGGATGCAAATACAGACACCGACACCGACACCGACGACATGGTAACCAAAGATGCCGTCGATTCGTCTGGCGAGGCAACCCAAGCGTCACAGCGTTTAGAGCATCTGCCTTACCCATTGCTTCCACGGGACAGTGAAATGCAACAAGTCGACGCACCATTTGATTGCATCTACTTTGGAGCCATGTTGATCTTCCCGCGCGATCCCTTTGACTCGTTTGACATTAGCCTCCACCTGGCCGCGTTTCGGTTCACGTCGCTTCTCGATCAGCAAGTACATTCTCTCAGTTATACCACCATCGAGGCACCGTCGCACAACTACTTCACGGCCGCGTTTCATCTAGAATTTTACACGCAGAGACTGCGGGAGGAGCTCAACGCCGACCCACTGGCAAGCAAGGTAGGCACAGACTTCTCTGCAGGGGCGGTCTCTGTCGTCGTTCTTCCACTTACATTCGCATTCTAGATCTGGGGTCCGTTCTACCCCCTTTCCGACGTAGCCGCGGGTGCGGCTGTCACCTCACGGCGTTCTCAACAAAAACGACAAAGTAGCGGCTTCAAAGACATACGGAACAACTCGCTGTCGGATGTTTTTCCCAGTTCGTTGACCGACCCTGTATCCGATGCTCTCCTTACACACAAACGCGGCGCCGAGGTGAAGGAGGTGACGGGGGCTTGGGAACTGTCACAGATCTCGGTGCCTCGAACGTACACCTGGTCCAAGAAGCACTACACAGTAGGCAACGGCTTATACAACTACTACTTCCACGAGACCACGGGCGTCGGCCAGAAGATCTACATTGTCGAAGTGTATGGCGGCGTGTTGAATAGCCACACGGTATGTACTGGGAATGGCAAACAGAGAGAGAGACGAACGACAGACAACAGACAATAGATTAACCCAAACTATAGGAGTTTGATAACAACAAGGTTGTCAACCTGCCCATGAAAATGTATGGCGGCCGCCCCTCTACAAGCCAGAGCACCACGGATCACGCTATGGTGGTGGCGGCGCAGGCGATGGGCAGGTCCCTCGGTGTCGCGCGGCGTGCCAGCATCTATGCCGCATCGAATGGCTGGGTGGGCCAGACCACGGCTAAAGGCACGATGAAGTACGTTCGCCTCCTAGAAGCGTACGTCGTCGTCCTGGAGCACATTGCCAACGACCCCGCACATGGGGGCACGGGGATGTCGTCCGTCGTCAACTTCAGCCACAAGTACAAGCGAACGGTGGGGGCTCTCAGCAGGCTTGAGGCTGCCCTGAATGGAGTGATACGTGCGTTTTCCTTTTCTTTCCTACTTTTTTTTCTTTTCTTGTGGCTGTCCAAGCAAGCGACTAACTTTTGTTCACTCTCTCATCTTCTGCAGTCGCCGTCCTGTTGGAACTCCACGAACTGGGCGCTGTCTTGACCATTTCCGCCGGCAACGACGGACAGGCGGTCAGTCCGAAATTCTCCATACCACAGGTTTTTGCGGACCCAGACTTGATTACGAGACTGCCGTTTGCTGGCGTGCAAAACGAAGAAGGTGCGTTGACTCGCTGTTCGTTGTTCGCTGATGTGTCCAAGGACTAACAATTTCCCGTCATCGATGCCCCCAATGCAGGTCTCAAAGATCTCGCCAACTCCATCATTCTTGTTGGCGCAACCGACATCGACACGAACCTAGCCTATTTCAGCCAAGAGGACGGCAAGCTTGTCCAGGTCCACGCCCCCGGCGCAGAGGTATTGGGCCCCGTGCGATTGAACGAGTACGGTTTAAGTAGCGGCACCTCGTTCTGTATGTAACCTCTCCGCGCATGTTCGGCGCTGGTCAGGATGGACGGCACTTTACGAATGCTAACAAAGACCACAGCTGCGCCCCTTGTCGCTGGCCTCGCCGCCTACTTTCGGGCTCTTCCGAATCCCTTCCTCCAGGACAAACTCACTAACCCTCGCAACGTGGTCCGTTCCTTTCTTTCGTCCATTGTTTTTTTACTGGCAGAAAGCCAGTTTCTTGCTTTTTTGCAACTACAGGTCACTAACTCTCGGCATTGGTGGTGACCTAGAAATATCTCATTACGAAACTATCGCGAAGGGTTCAGATAACCCAGCAGGTACCTGACCAGCCGCAACAGCCTCAGGCACGAGCACCACCGCAGCCCCCGCCCAACGGGCCGAAGACACCAACTGTCTGGAACGGCCAACTGCCTCCCAAGTCCCAAGCCGGGACGGACATGTCGTGCCTGGATCCGGCCAATGTCCAGGCGATGACGCCGGCGCAAAAGAAGCTGTGTCCCGACGTCAACAACAGCCGGTTCTGGACAGAGTTGAATTTCTGGAGCGACCCGGTCAACGACGAGCCATCGCCGCCCGGGAGTGATGGGTCTGGCGGCAACAACGGTGGCGGCATTACCTGGCGGCCGGGTGACCCTGGACCTCTGTGCCCCGGTGGTGGGCCGGTCAGCAGCCTCGGCGGCCGGATGATGATCGGCCCGCTCCTGGGTTCTGGGACGTGCGGCCTTGCTTGCAACACCGACTGGTACTGCGACGAGTGGCCCGAAGGACCTCCCCCCTTCTACAGTGACCCGCTGGATCCGGTACGTTTTCCTTTCACCCCTACGTGATTTCTATGCCGGATGGACAGCTGACCATGTGGCTTTCTTTGACTGTACAGAACAACCCGTACAAGGACAGCCGCAACGGCACCTACCCCGGCAGCGGCGTAGTCAGCCCGGGCGGGACCGAGAGCAATGCCCCACCGCCACCACCATCACCATCATCGTCATCTCCGCCGCCTCCGCCGTCACCGCCGCCGCCACCTCTATCGTCCGCACCGCCGCCTCCGTCCGCCGGCCCTACTCATTCTGGCCCTCCGCCGCATCCGTCTTTGCCCAATCGGCCGCCACCAACTCCTCCGCCCCCAGAATACACCTGCTTCTACGTCTTTTACACCGTGTCGACGTTTCAGCAGAGCGTCTACTTTTTTGCTGCCACTAGGGACGGCGACTGGACCATGGGTTGCAACGGCGGCAACAGCGCCTGGCAGACGGGGGGCGTGGATGGGTCCAACTGCTGCACGGGATTTAGCGTGCACGCCGTCAACTACCAGACGAACAAGGTGCGCTGGACGATCACAACGCCCAACACCCAGCAGGCGACTACACTCGAGGGCTCGCTGAAATCCAATGCGTGCACAGATTTGGGCAACATTGGATCCTTCCCTAGTTTGGTCGACTATTGCAACTACGCGGCGATTGTCAACACGTGTCCCGACAAGCCCTTTAAAAGCAGTTTCAAGCCGGTTACTATTGGACCTCTGGGTCACACATGTTAATAGGACACGTATGGTAGAGTCGATGTTGGTGATATGTTTTCTGGAGTCCGGGTGGCGATTGTGGTAAGTGTACGTGAATTTTGTCGTTGTCGTAGTAGAATACATGCGGAGCTTCATTAAAGTTGGACCATCCAATACTGAGGAAATCAATGACGACGGTTAGAAGGCGACGAAGAAGAAAAAATAAACGAAAGAAAAACGAAACGGGACGAAAAACAAACGGAGGGGGGTATATGGAAAGCAATAGACTATACGAGTGTCACACAGACCTAGGAAAGCCCAAGTACTTACTTTTCTTTACTCTCAAAAATGTATGTGTTCGAGCCCTTGTTAATAACGTAGAAATCCTCGTTACCGCCACCTTGCGTCTAAAAATGCACGCGGCACCGTGTCGTCGTTGGCCACTAAACGATGTTGCTTTGTATGAAGAGTGCTTTAATCTGATTTGCAATCTAAAGTAAAACAGAAGTCAAATCGCCAATATCAGTAAGAAGCTCGAGGATCACAAAAAATCCCGCAATAATTAGCAAGACCTGCCGCTTGTCCACTGGATCCGGCCCATTAAACAGCTCGCTCAGATCAACAAGGTCAAGAAAGCGATAGAGAGGCATAGCGCGGCCTTCCTGGAAGCCCTTGACTACCTCTGCATGCTTCTTTTGAAAGTATGCCAGGCGGACGGGTTTAGTGATGGCGATGCTTCCACCTCCAGACTCGGGGAGCCTGCTGCTGGTGCTCTTCGTGCCATTGCTGGAACGGTGGGCAGTGGAGTTGTTTGCTAACGTGTCGTTGTAGGAACCAGGAGAGCTGGCGGACTTGGACACAGCCTGTGGCAACGCATATACAGCACCCAGGGCGCCCACAAGCAACCGTAGCCAACGCATAGCAGCGGAGATGTTCTTAAGAGATGAAATAAACAAAACAGTATAGGGGGACGGGGTACAATGAGTAACACAAAATTCAACTAAAAAAAAAAAGACAAGATATTCAACGGGGACAACGCGAATAAACAAGCGGGATTCGTCTGCCTGGGATGCGAATCTATCGCCGGTCTCTTTATACAAAATATCCCCATCCACATCTACGATATAATTCAAACGTTCAGATAACGCCAACGTCCCATTGTTTACATTGTCTCCCGCCATTTCCCCCTTGAAATATCCGCCTTCATCTGTCCGAACTACGACTAGACAGAGAAACTATTTGATCAGTTTTATTTTCACCACTTTGACCGGGATTCACACCTACCGTTGGTCTTAAAGGAGCAAGTCGTACGGTCTCTACAGTCCATACCGAAGCACAGAATAAAACTTGACTATTAGAAATAACAGACCGAAGGATTCATTATTGGCAAGCACTCCATTTCGTCAACCTACGAGTAGGTTCTACTTTCGGTTGGCAACCTATCGACGCGGATTTTAAAAGTGTAGAGCTCCGTACATGTTCCAATACCACTGCTATCCGCCTATGAGGTACAACTTTTGTGCCAAGAACAGATATCGTCACTATGTGAATGCGAAGCGATACATCCTGATGCATATTCTCTCTAAATACACGTACGTCGTTCCTGCCAACAGTTCTTACAGACCCAGGGTCCACGGAACGCAGGAATCAGGTCGCCGACGCTAAAAATGCTTAATTTTAGCGCGGCAGATCCACAGAACGGGCAGGGATGTGATCGGCGAGGCCTAAAAGAGCACTGGCCATGTGGAAGGTCAGGACGAATGATTCCCAACCACACGCATCAAAGGCTCGGCTCCGACGCGAAGTGGTGTTTATGTCCCCATAAGAAATCCTCCGTACGTGCAACAATGCCTTTGTCCGTCGCATTGCCAATTCAATAATTTGTTGCTTTGCGACGGTCGGGCGCAGGGCCCGGTCTTCGGTCAAATTGCCTGATATTTGTGCGCGCATTGCTTCTTCTTTTGTATGCCCTATTGCCGCTAAGCCGCGTGCCAAGAAGTGTCCATGCTTAATTCGTTTGGATGTCTGGAGCCATTGGTGTTGTTTATCACGTTGTGCCGTGTGGCTGTCGTGCCTGAAATGGCCGCTGGGGTTGGATTGTGGCGGGGCACAGTGTCGAAAATGGACTACGTACGGACTGACATGTCTAGCCATCACGTCGCATCGTGCCAGATAAAAATGCGGTACAGAGAACTGTTGGAAGTTTTCTCAAATGAAACAAGCACCTGCCTCTTTGAACCTGCATCGTTGTGCCTTTCCATCCCTCCCCCCTCCCCCTCTCTTCCCTTCTTCACTACTCTCCTTCTCCCCTTCTTCGTCCTTTTCATTTCCGTCTTCTTTTCTTCCCTCTCGACTTCCGATTTTTAATCAACTCACTTCTTCTTCTTCATCTTCGCGTCCTCTTTTTGAGAATCTATCCGCCACTGTCTTCTTCTCACATTATTTACCTCACAGTTCTGGTCCATCCGCTTTGCACCGACAGCGCGACTTGACTTACCCTATTGGGCCTTTCATTTTGCGCAGGCCGTTGTCGGCACCGGAAGGTTCAAATCGTCAATAAATCAACAATCAAATCCTTCGTACCACCTGTCTCCTTGTCTCTTCATATTTTTGTCTTTTCTTGTTCTTCTTCGATCCCTCTTTCTCTCCATCCACTGAGTTCTATTTAATTTTACTGCATATTATGCTCCTCCCCCTCCTGGCATGGGCCTCTGTGGCCCACTGTATTCTGACAGGTCCCGAAATCAATCCACGTGCCGACGAGGATGCGATCACTGCTGGCATTGTCAATCTTGACCTCATTTTCCCACTCAACGTCAGCTACACCCCGTTCAAAGAGCCTATGCCCATTGTCTTCGGCCTCAGTCGTCCCGACATTGCTTCTGTTCTTCAGCTTAAGGTCGGCTATCAATTGATGGACTACGATGATCCGGTAAACACGTCTGGCGGAAACCAAGTATTTGACTTAACCAAGGGGCCCCTGCCTACGACAAAAGGCAACAGCAGCGATGATCTTGCCTTTGTTTCCAATTTCAGCGACGAGTCCATTGTCGGCCGCGTCGGTCGGTTCCGTATTGAGATTACAATGGTTTTTATTGCCGGCTCTACCGATGCTGAAAACGTCACAACGGTCCCCGAGAAAGCAATACCGATAATCACCGAGATGTTTTTCTCCACAGAAGTGTCCGCCGCGGACGGCATCGTCCCCGGAATGGAGAAGCCCAGTAACGGTTCCAACAATTGCGCGCCTGTTGGTTTGGACCCGTTCTACCTCCCATTCAACGTCACAGATTTCATCACAAAGGACGGTACCCAGTACGCAGTCGTCTCACATGGTGATTTTCCGCGTCACCATTGTGGAATTCCGGTTGATGCAGACACATCTGCTATCATCGCGGCGGGACCGGCCGCAGCAACGACCAGTGCTGCAGCCAGCGCTACAAACACTGCTGCTCAAAACTCGGCCATGCCAGGAGTTGTGCCCGGTGGTTTCATGACCACATTCTGCACTGCGGCAATCTTGTGCTTCTCAATGTTCGGGGGAGCTCTCTCGCTCCGAATATGAGCCATTTGTTGGGTCAGAAGGGGAAGTGTATCCAGTCCTGTATATAATCAATATAGCCTCCATGATGACGCACGGCACGTTGCCTATCTTTTTACGGTCACTTTTTATTAACCATTTTCTTGTCTGGAACCTGGCTTGGTATCCATTGCTATGACTAGCTATTGCTGCTCTCCGTTAACATGGTAAAGCGACGACCACGGGATATTATAATAGTAGAAACTTAAAAGCCAGGTCCTCACGTGCACGGTTATAGAACTCCCCGAGCATGTCACCGCATATAATCAACATATCGTCACCCCACTCTGTGGCGGCGGGTTCAGTGTCGTGAACCAAACAGAACAATCGGTACGCGTTTGGTGGTCAGCTCTGTGGGCGTCAGATCATGTTAGTAACAATAAAGATTATTACTCGCTTACATTTTAGATTACATTTTAGTGTCATATATTATATATCAGTAACTATCGCTGTGCTTACCGTGTACTGACTTTATATTGTATTTATTCTACTTCCGCTAAAATATAAAAACGCGTCTCCTCTGCTAAAACGGACGAATGAGTAGAGCCGTAACGCCTAGCTTGGCATGGATGGATTTTCGTGTCGTCCACCGCCTCTTTTGACAGATTCCTCGAAGACGCTACAGTTCACTCTAGACACAACTTTCTACATTTAAAATTCACTAAGCGGACCGGTATAGACCGGTACTTGATTGATACGGATCGATAACGCCAAGTAATTTATTTACTTTGTTCCACGTTTTATTTATTCGATTAATACGTAATCTGAAAGTATAACCCGTTTAGTACTTAAAGCCTTTATTTCTTCGAATACGTATATAACCATAGCTAATCCCGAGTTTCGTGTTATAATTATGGGCGGCGGGCTTGTCGGTCTCTATCTTACACGCGCATTTTCTTCTGCGAAGATTAACTACGTCCTGTTAGAGAGACGGGACACTATTGTCAAAGAATCCGGATTTAACCTTACTCTATAGCCCCATGGCGTGCGTATTCTCGACTAGCTAGGCCTTCTCGAAGAGGTATAAAAGATACGGCTGCTAATAAAAAACAAGTTTAATACCCGGCTAGACGGGTCTGAGATTTTAAACACTAATCTCTACGAGAGAATTAAGTAAGAGTAAGTTAAGACTAGTGCCCGGAGTCTATGGCGTTCTGGCTAACTAATTTATAATTTATAGATACGGGTATCCGTAGATATTGTTTCCGCGGAAGAAACTACTCGGGGTTTTATACAAGGATCTCCCATAGAAAGAGACACGCGTGTTGACGAATAAAAAGGCCGTCTCTATTAAAACACACGCCGGGGGGGTTAAGGTTCTGTGCGAGGACGGTAGTACCGAAGAGGGGTCTATTGTCGTCGGCTGCGATGGTGTTCATAGTCGTGTTCGGAGTATTATATAGGACCTGAAGATCCGGGCCACTAGTTCTGGCTACGTGGGCGATAGTGAGACATTAATAGTAGCGTAATATTAGCTACTAGCAGGCTACGTCGAGCGTATTCTATATATAAAGCCGGGGACAATCTAGGAGGTCCGCGATAATAAGGCTAGTTTCTAGATCTTTATACTAGAGAAAGGTATTAACGGGATCTTTTAGCTTCTACGTATTTAGTTCGATTAAGCTCACTACCGTGTCCGGGTTCTTAAACTCGACCTCCGGGCGACTAGAGACTAGCTATTTCACCTTGTTAAAGAGAGTAATAGAACTAGAAATAAGCTTAACGAACTCCGGTAACCCCTGGTCGTATTTATCGAGGGTATCGATAATAAATTAGGCCGGCTATAGCCGGGAATCTTTTAGTATACTCTTAATGTTATGGGTTAGGGTGGATAGGTGATCACGGCTAGAATAAAGTACGGAGCATTCGAAGTACGAGGGCGAAGGTAGGTTCAATTCGTAACAGAGACTAAGTCTTGCCCTCTAAATCTCGAGAGAGAGTGGGAGGGCGCCTACTTATTGGGAATTCTAACGGGGTCCGTGCGTGCGACTCCTCGTCGCTTCGCAGGCGCTTTGCCAATGCGCCACTTTGTGGCTGGCTCAATGCTGATGCTAGCACGTGACCCAATGACACAACTGTTTGGTCATTACACTTAAATACTTTTAATAGAGCGAAAAACGCTTTCCGGTCGTAAAAGAGAGAGGTACCTATATTCTCGTACTTTAATCGTAAGTAGACGATAAGATGTAGTTATTAAAAGAGGAGTAGCTAAATTAAGGATCGCAGAGCGGCCGTGGCGCTACGCAGGGTCTTGTCTCCCGTACCTTGATAGAAGAAATAGGAGAGGCCCGGTACTAGTGAGTTAAGATATCGAGGTCGTACCCTCTTTTAAGTATACTCCCTCTTTATTCCTCCTCTTTTATCTTTTATTTTAAACTCCTGATTAGAGGCCACCGTCTAATAAAGCACGGCCCTTAGGGTATATATATAGTGAGTTAGGATATCGAGGTCGTGCCCTCTTTTAAGTATACTCCCTCTTTATTCCTCCTCTTTTATCTTTTATTTTGAACTCTTGATTAAAGGCCACTGTCTGATAAAACAAGGCCCTCAAGGTGTGTGTATAGCGGGCCTGATAATTAAGCAGGGATTTATGGGATAGGAAGGGAAATTACTTGGGAAGAGAAGAGACGGGGGAGAGAAAAAGAAAATAGAAGATAATAAAGAAATTATCGAGAGGTAGACGAAGAATAGTACGTAGATAGATAACAAGAATAGTAAAATAACGATTATTATTAAAAGCGTATCGAGAGAAGCGAAAAGAATAAGGTTCGACGCGGCTCGTACCGTTAATACGGTAGATAGCGCCCGACGTTACGTGAGAGTTATAGGAGGATAACCTCCTAATTAGGAGGTCCGCTTTGGCGGCCTTTAATTAAATGTTATAAAGGTGAGAGGAGAATAAAAGCTTTTATTAACTCTAGGATACTTTCGTCGTTAAATATACTTATTATTAAAATAGAGTGCGAGTGGCGCGCTTCTTCTTTTTTATATAATAAACACGATACCTTTTAGTTGTAGGCGTTAAAGAGAGAGAGAGAGGGCACGACTCTCTATACCGTTTTAATAGTAGGCCTAATAATTAAGTAGAGACTTATAGAGTAGGAAGGAAAATTACTTAAAAAGAGGAGAGACGGAGGAGAGAAAAAGGAAATAAAGGGAGAAAATTATTAAGAAATTATTAATAAATAAACGAAGAATAATACGTAGATAAATAATAAAAATAATAAGACAACGATTATTATTAAAAGCGCATCGAGAGAAGCGAAAAAAATAAGGTTCGACGCGACTCGTACCATTAATACGGTAAATAGCGCCCGACGTCACGTAAAAGTTACAAGAGGACGACTCCTAATCAAGAGGTCCGCTTTCGCGGCCTTTAATTAAATATTATAAAAATAAGAAGAGAATAGAAAGTTTTATTAACTCTAGGATACTTTCGTTGCTAAACACACCTGCCATTAAAATAGAGTGCGAGTGGCTCGCTCCTCCTTTCTTATACAGTAAACACGATACCTTTTAGTTGTGGGCGTTGTAGAGAGAGAGAGAGAGCACGACTCTCTACCCCGTTTCACTAGTATATATAGCCGCCCGGAGAGTTTACGGATAATACTAATTATAAGTATAGTCTTCTCCGTGCCGGTAGGTCCCTTATTCCACAGTAAGCGATAGACTAAGGCCCTCTCTTAATCCTTTAGATTAAGAAGGGCAAGACTTAGTCTTTATTAAATGTAATACCTACCTTCGCCCTCGAATTACCGAACCCCTTCAGCGACTCCCCATCGTGACTACCTGTCTACCCGAATCATAACAATAATCTTAAAAATAAACTATGAATAAATATTACTAATAAGCATAAAATAGACAGTAGAATATAATCAGACGATATCGTTTTAATCACCACTTTACTACCTTATTATCCATCCCGACACCCCGTGCCGCCCGCACTACCGCCGGCATGCCCACCGCCGCGGTCAGCGCGCCACGAGCCGCTTCGGCACGGCTCCGCGGCATAGCCGCCCCGCTACCCCCGACGACGGCCAACAAGC